>QVOB01026626.1:0-68925 GCA_014839585.1 Pseudomyrmex concolor | reverse complement strand
CAGCCGAGCCACAAGACGCCCGCGCCCGGCCAATGGCCGCAATCATCCAGACGCAGTGTGAAGGGCGGCTGCCGCAGACGACCCGCTGCCGCGACGAGCGCCCGCTCCTGCGTGGCGCCGACGTTGCCTAAAAAGGCCAGCGTCAGATGCAGATTGTCCTGCGCGACGGGCCGGCCGGTTTCAGCGGGAAACTGCGCGGCGCGCCAGTCTACCATCTGACGGCGCAGCGCGGGCGGCAGAGTCAGGGCGAAAAACAACCGGCGCGGCGCGCTGGAGGCTTCGACGGGCCGGCGGGTGTGCGGTGCAGGCATAAACGGGTTCTTCATCAAGCGGCGGCGCCCCTGAAGGCGTCGGGGCGGAACCAATCGTTGTTCCAGGATGCAGCGATGCTACAATGCCTGCCCTGGAATGTTAACCTTTTCGCGGAGACGTTGTGGCGTTATTACCGGTCAGTGCCGTGGTTGATGAAGTGCTCGCCGCCTTGCAAAGCGCCGCGCAGGTCATGCTGCATGCGCCAACCGGCGCCGGCAAATCTACCTGGCTGCCGCTGGAGATTCTGCGCCGCAGTGGCCTGCCGGGAAAAGTGGTGATGCTGGAGCCTCGGCGGCTGGCGGCAAAAAACGTCGCGCTCCGGCTGGCGGAGCAGTTGGGTGAGCGTTCGGGTCAGACGGTCGGCTACCGGATGCGCAATGAGAGCCGCTGCGGTCCGGCGACCCGGCTGGAGGTCGTCACCGAGGGCATTTTGACCCGTCAACTGCAGCAGGACCCGACGCTTGACGGCGTCTCGCTGGTGATCCTGGATGAATTTCACGAGCGTAGCCTGCAGGCGGATCTGGCGCTGGCGTTATTGCTGGATGTGCAGCGCGGCCTGCGTGACGATCTGGTGGTGCTGATCATGTCCGCGACCCTGGATGGCCGCCGGCTGAGTCAACTGTTGCCTGAGGCGCCGGTGCTGCAACTCCTGCGGCAACAAACCGGTTCGCTGCTGCTGTTTCTGCCCGGCGTGGCGGAAATCAACCGGGTGCAGGGGCTGCTCGGCGAGCGTGTGGCGGCGGACGTCTTGCTGTGCCCGCTGTACGGCGCGCTGCCTCTGGAGGCCCAACAGCGCGCCATCCAACCCGCACCTGCGGGCCGTCGCAAAGTTGTGTTAGCCACCAATATCGCCGAAACCAGCCTGACCATCGAGGGCATCCGCCTGGTGGTGGACAGCGGCCTGGAGCGGGTGGCGGAGTTTGATCCGCGCAGCTGTCTGCGGGCGTGTGCCTGCACCTGTTCAGCCAGGAGCAGGGCGCGCGCGCCGGAAATCATCTACGCCGATTTGGCCCCATTCTGGTTGGAACTGCTGCAATGGGGTGTTCGCGAGAGCGGGCAGCTGACCTGGCTGGACGCCCCGCCGGCGCCGGCGCTGGCGGCGGCGGTCGATACGCTGACCCGGTTGGGGGCGATCGACGCCCGCCAGAACCTGACGCCTGCCGGCCGCGCCATGGCCGGCTACGGCTGCGATCCGCGCCTGGGGGCGATGCTGTACCACGCCGGCGAAGAGGCCGATGCCGTCGCCACCGCTGCGCTGCTGGCGGCCGTGATCGAGGAGCCGCCCAAGAGCGGTTCGCCGGATATCCGTGACCACTTCCACCGCCCGTTGCCGCACTGGACGGCGCGCGCGCGTCAACTGCGTAGTTGACGCGGAGGCGGCGAGGGACGGCCGAACCTCGATCTGGCCCCTTTGCTGCTGGCCTGGGGCTTTCGCGATCGCATCGCCCGCCGCCGCGACGCCGATGGACTCTACCAGCTTGCCAGCGGTGCCGGCGCGGCGCTGGCGCCGGACGACGCGTTGAGCGCACAGGAGTGGCTGATAGCCCCCGACTTGCTGCAGCTCAGCCAGAGTCCGGACGCCCGTATTCGCCTGGCGCTGCCGCTGGATATCGTCAGGCTGGCCGCCGCCCGGCCCGCCTGGTTCAGCCGCACCACCGCCATGCAGTGGGATCAGGACAAAGGCAGCCTGCGGGTCGTACAGCGCGAACGCTTGGGGCGCCTGGTGTTGCGTGAACAACCGCAGGCCCGACCATCGGATGCGGTAATGGCGCAGGGGTTGCTCGACTGGATTGAAGAGCAGGGGCTGGGAGTGCTGACCTGGGAGCGCGAGGCTATCCAATTGCGCCAGCTCCTGCTGTGCGCCGCCGAATGGCTGCCGGAAAGCGGCTGGCCGGCGGTTGACGATCACGCGTTACTTGCCGCGTTGCCCCGCTGGCTGCTGCCATCGCTGTCCGGCGTCCGCGACGCGCGCGGCCTTGCGCGCGTCAATCTCGCCGAGGCGCTGCTGCGGCTGCTTGACTGGCCATTGCGACAACGGCTGGATAGTCAGCTGCCCAGCCACTACACTGTGCCCACCGGCAGCCGTCTGCCGCTGCGTTATCAGCAGGGCGAGCCACCGGTGCTGGCGGTACGCATGCAGGAGATGTTCGGCGAGCAGCAGACGCCGCGCGTGGCGGAAGGGCGCGTGGCGGTCGTCCTGGAGCTGCTGTCGCCCGCCCACCGGCCGCTGCAGATCACCCGTGATTTGGCGGCTTTTTGGCGCGGCGCCTATCGCGAAGTGCAAAAAGAGATGAAAGGGCGCTATCCAAAACACCCCTGGCCGGACGATCCGGCGCAGGCGTTGCCCACCCGGCGCACCCGTAAGCCGCAATAACGGGAAATTCAGAGGCTTCCGCTTTCGGCCCGGCCGGAGCGGGAACAGAGTAGACGGTTTAGCCGTCGGCAGTTGGGAGAGTAATAAACGATGTCTGGGGATGACCGTGAACCTATCGGACGTCATGGACGACCGTTAGGCCGCAATGCTCCGCGTAAGGCCGCACCGCGCCGCCGGCGGGATGATGATTATGATGATGATGACCGCTGGCAGGATGATGACGAAGACGAAGAGGAGTACCTGATGCCGCCACGTAAGGGAAGGGGAGGCGCGCCGCGGAAAAAACGCCGGCTGCTGGGCTGGCTTATTCGCATCCTGCTGTTGCTGGTGGTCGTTATCGCGATCTATGGCGTGTATTTGGATGCGCAGGTCCGTCACCGCATTGATGGCAAAGTCTGGCAACTCCCTGCGGCGGTCTATGGCCGCATGGTGAGCCTGGAGCCGGGCATGTCCTACAGCCGCAGCGACATGGCGACGTTGCTGGAAGGCATGCAGTACCGCGAGGTGTCGCGTATTACCCGGCCGAGCGAATTCACCGTACGCGGCAACAGCATCGAGCTGCTGCGCCGGCCGTTCGATTTCCCGGACGGCAAGGAGGGCCAGATCCACGCCCGCATGACCTTTGCCAAAAACCAGCTGCTGGAAATCGAGAACCAGGACACCGGGCGCAATTTTGGTTTCTTCCGCCTCGACCCGCGGCTGATTACCATGTTGCAATCGCCGAAGGGTGAGCAGCGGCTGTTCGTGCCGCGCGCCGGTTTTCCGGACCTGCTGGTGGATACCCTGATTGCCACCGAGGACCGGCATTTCTACCAGCATGATGGTATCAGTCTCTCCTCCATCGGCCGCGCCTTCCTGGCCAATATCACCGCCGGACGCGCGGTGCAGGGCGGAAGCACGCTGACGCAGCAGTTGGTGAAAAACCTGTTTTTGACCAATGAACGCTCGCTGTGGCGTAAGGCCAATGAAGCCTATATGGCGCTGATCGTCGACTATCGCTACAGCAAGGATCGCATCCTGGAGTTGTATCTGAACGAGGTGTATCTCGGCCAGAGCGGTAGCGATCAAATCCGCGGCTTCCCGTTGGCCAGCCTGTATTATTTCGGCCGGCCGGTGGATGAGCTCAGTCTCGATCAGCAGGCGATGCTGGTGGGGATGGTGAAAGGGGCGTCGCTGTATAATCCCTGGCGCAATCCTAAACTGGCGTTGGAACGGCGCAATCTGGTTCTGAAACTGCTGGAGAACCAACAGGTTATCGACGGCGAGCTGTACAATATGCTGAGCGCCCGCCCGCTGGGGGTACAGCCGCGCGGCGGGGTATTGACGCCCCAGCCGGCCTTCATGCAAATGGTGCGCGAAGAGCTGCAAAGCAAGCTGGGCGATAAAGTTAACGATCTGTCCGGCGTCAAGATTTTCACCACGCTGGATCCGCTGTCGCAGGATGCGGCGGAAAAAGCGGTTGAAGTCGGCATCCCCGCCCTGCGCGCCGGCCGTGGCGTGAAGGATCTGGAGGCCGCGATGGTGGTGGTCGACCGGTTCAGCGGCGAAGTGCGCGCCATGGTAGGCGGCGCGGAGCCGCAGTTTGCCGGTTTCAATCGCGCGATGCAGGCGCGGCGTTCGGTGGGATCGCTGGCGAAACCGGCCACCTATCTGACCGCCCTGAGCGAGCCGGATAAATATCGGCTCAACACCTGGATAGCCGATGAACCGATTACCCTTAAGCAGCCGAACGGCAGCCTGTGGTCGCCCAAAAACTACGATCGGCAATTCCGCGGCAAGGTCATGTTGGTGGATGCCTTGACCAATTCGCTTAACGTGCCGACGGTCAACCTCGGTCTATCGGTGGGGCTTGATCGTATTACCGCCACCCTGGTGAAGCTGGGCATCCCCTCTTCGGTATTAAACCCGGTGCCGTCAATGCTGCTTGGCGCCATAAGCCTGACGCCAATGGAAGTGGCGCAGGAATTCCAGACCATCGCCAGCGGCGGCAACCACGCCACACTGTCAGCGGTGCGATCGGTGATAGGGGAGGACGGTGCCGTGCTGTACCAAAGCTTCCCCCAGGCAGAGCGGGTCGTGCCCGCCCAGGCGGCGTATCTGACGCTGTATGCGATGCAGCAGGTTGTGGTGCGCGGAACATCGCGCTCGCTGTCGGTGAAATTCCCGTCTTCACATATGGCGGCGAAAACCGGGACCACCAACGATTTGCGCGATAGCTGGTTCGCCGGTATTGACGGCAAAGAGGTCTCCATCGCCTGGGTCGGCCGCGATAATAACGGTCCCGCCGAGTTGACCGGCGCCAACGGCGCATTGACGCTGTATCGCCGTTATCTGGAAAACCAAGCGCCGTTGACGCTGAACTTGACGCCGCCGGAGGGTATCAGTCAGATGTCCATCGACTACGCGGGGAATTTTGTCTGCAACGGCGGCAGCGCGATGCGCACATTGCCGGTGTGGACCGACGACCCGCAGTCGCTGTGTCAGCCGGCCCAGACGCAGGTGCAACAGCAGCCTGACGCCGCCGCGCCGGCGGGACAGCCGCAGCAAAACCCGCCGTCGCAGGATGAACAAAAAGACAGTAACGGTGTCGCGAATTGGATTCGGGGAATGTTCGGTAAATAGATAGCTATCGAACGCGGGCGGCGTGCCGCCGGCGCTGGCCTCATTCTGGACGTTTAGCGTCGCTGCCGTGCGGCTTGAGGGTATAGACCGACAGCACCACCCGGGAGAAGGCGGTGAAGAATTGCTCCAGGCGAGCAAAACTTCCCGCATCCTGGGCAAACACCGATGAGCTGTCCACCAGGTTGGTCAGCAGGAACACCAGGTCCTGCCGCGGGGTTGTCGACCTTTAACTGTCCCTGCTGCCAGGCATATTCCACCGCCTGGCTAATCACGTCCTGCATGGTCTGCGTGAACGACGCAAGAGAACGGCAGGCGGTATCGCTAAGCACATCGCTTTCAAGACGCAATCGGCCGATTAAACTCCAGGGATGCCTCCCTTTATCATCAGGATTATATTTGCGGTATAGCCGATAATTGTACGCTACCACCTGGGCCACTTTCTGTTCGAGCGTGGTGGTGGTATCCAGCCAAATAATACTGTGATTTTTTTTGGCTTCGGCCACATATTCCCGCACTACGATTTCCACCAGATGATTTTTATTGCCGAAGTGATAATGAATATTGGTGGTCGTGATCTGTAAGGCTTTAGCGATAACGCCAAAGGTCGTTTTATGGTAACCATGGGCAATCAGCAAGTTGCGCGTAATGTCCTTGTTCCTGCATTGAGCTGCTGGTTGTCAGGCCCTGGCTGTATTCTGGTTTTGGCATAATCCCCTCGAGGCCAGCTAATGCCACTGCGCCTTGCATCAGAGATGGCGTTCTCTGCACGATATGATTAAACGGAGAAGGTAGGCAGAATATTTAGCATTTTTTCAGGGGGATAGCAAAACACGGCGCAGCAATTTGCGCAACATTAGCCTGGCGGCGCTTCAGGACGAAGACGCCGCGTCCGGCGGCACAGGGCGGGATTATAGCCGCGTCATCAACAGGGTCTCGCCCTGCTGCACGATAGCCTGATGCTGATTTATCATCCGCAGGCCAAAGGTGACAATGCCCCTGTCGGCACGTTTGGTCGGACGTTTGCTCACCACGGTAATCTCGGCGTAAATGCGATCGCCGGGCAGCAGCGGCGCGCAGAATGTCCAGTTCCAGCCAAGGGTTGCGATGCCGCTCGATCGCACGGCCGAGCGGGTCTTCAAGCCATCGATAAGCGCCAGTCCTAATAAACCATGGGCGATACGCCCCGGAAATCCTTGCTCCTGGGCGAAAGTATCGTCCATATGCACGTCGAAAAAATCGCCGGTAATGCCTGCGAAAGCCACAATATGCGACTCCGTAAGGGTGATCGCCTGGGTGTCATAACGATCGCCCGCGTGCAAATCGGCATAACCATATTCGCCGGCCGGTAACCGCCGTCCCGTGGGGGGGGACGGTAGCGGATTGTGACATATCATCTCCTTAGCGCCCGCGTTGAGCGTTGGCACAGATTTATAAGCGTTGCAGCGTTAAACCCCCGTCGGCATGGATAACCGAGCCGGTGGCGAAAAACGCCTCACGTTTGATAAGCATGGCGACGGCCGCGGCGATATCGTCCCCGCGGCCCCAGCGTTGTGCGGGAACCAGCCCATCCCCGATCAATCGGTCGTATTTTTCGTTCACGCCGGCGGTCATATCGGTACGGATAATGCCCGGACGGACCTCAAACACCACGATGCCGTCTGCGGCCAGGCGCGCCGCCATTCCCTGCTCCACCATGGCGAGGCCCGCTTTGGCAATGCAATACTTCCAGCCGGTTCACCGATGCCATTTGCGCGGAGCAAGAGGAAATAAAAACGATGCTGCGTTCACCCTCTGCGGCCGTTCGGGTCAGCATGCGCTTGGCCACTGCCTGGGCGAGGAAAAACGCGCCGCGCAAGTTGGTGTTCAGCACTGCGTCAAAGTTCGCCGCCGTGGTGTCCAGCACATCAAGCCGCTCAGGCGGCGCGATGCCGGCGTTGGAAACCAGTACGGCGATCGGTCCCAACTGCTGCTCGATGCTATCCAGCACAGCGGCGTGACCCGCCGGCGCGGCGATGTCGCTGGTGAAATAACGCACCGGTACGCCGTAACCTTCGAGTTCCGCCACGGTGGCGCGCGTTGGCGCATCACTGCCACCGCTGCCGGTAATGGCGATGGCGTGGCCGGTGGCCGCCAGCCGTTTGGCAATGGCAAAGCCAATCCCCCGGCGTCCGCCGGTAATCATTGCGGTGGCGGTCGGGTAATGCGGCTGCATCAGGCGTCTCCTATCGTGCTGAAAAAGGTCAGGTAGGGGCCGTTATCCGCCAAACGCTGGACATAGAGCGCCAGCTCGCGCAGATGATAGTCCCCCCACTGGGTGGCTTCGCCGAACGGGTTCTGGTGGCCTGCGGGCACATAATCCCAGCCGTTGGGACGATGGTATTGACTGTGCAGCAATAATCCCTGGTGCTGCGGCGCCAGGCTGAGATACCGGTCGTCCAACAGCGTTTGCAGCACCGTTAATCCCGCCTGACGATAGCGTTGCGCGCCGGCGCGTTGATTGGCGCTGAGCCAGGCGCCGAATCGCAACAGCCCCTGCGCCGCAATCGCCGCCGCGGAGCTGTCGACGGGTTCGACGGCGTTGGCCGGATCCGAGTAGCGCTCGCAGGGCGCGTCTAGAGCCGCAAGATCGGGGGCGCCGGTGTCCCAGTAGGGGATGCCATCAAGGGTGGTGAACGCCAGATAGAAATTGCACACGGCGGCGGCGGCTTTTTCCAGCGTCGCCAAGGTACTGGCTCTGTCCTGAGAGGCGCGCCATTTGTCGGCGGGTAGCTCTTGCAGATACTCCAGCAGTTCCGCGAAGCCGCATATCGCCCAGCTCAGCCCGCGGGTCCAGGTAGAGAAGCCGGAATAGCCTTGCTGGGTGCCGACGCAACGAAAAGCGCCGTTGCGCGGGTTAAAGAGGGCTTCGTGCGCCGTGCGGCCGCGGATATCGTAAATATCCCGCCCTTCGCCATAGAAAATGCAATAGCGCGCGCTGGTGAGGGCATGCGCCACGGCGCGATCCAGCAGCGAGACAGCCTCATCGCCCTCGATTTTCATGACCTGTCCCAGGTCGTGCGCCAACAGCAACACTCGTAGGGTACGCAGCGTGTCGATAAACAGGGAGTGCGCTCCGTTAAAGGAGTGGATGAACCCTTCACCGGCGCCGAGCGCGGTCCAGCGATAGGCCTGCACCGCGCCCGAACAGCGGATGGCCAGGCGGTAATAGTCCAGGCGACCCGGCTCGGCCGGCAGTTTACCCTCGGTCACCAGGCGCAGCAAATTGCCGTAGGTGCTGACCTGATTAGAGCCGTGGTCGTGCACGCTAAAATGGGTGATATGCTGCGGCATGTCGTCGCGGATGCGCGTCAGCGCCTTATCCAGGAAATGCCGTTCGCCGGTGGCATCGAACTGCAACAGCGCACTGCCGTATTCAAACCCTTAGGTCCAATCCGTCCAGCCTTTGGCTGGTAGCGTCCGGCAACGGTATGCACCGGCGCCCCCGGGCGCGATCGAAACTGGTGTCGAGCGAGCTGATTTTATGAGCCGAAAGCGCCCACATGCGTTCAATGGCGGGCAACAAACGGGCGGGGGTCAGAGAGTCATCGATTTTCATTGGGGTCCTCTTTGCTGTCTAGCATGGGCAATCGTTGCAGGAGGGTGCTTAACGTCACATCGACCGGCTGCCGCCACCAATTGTCGGCGGAGAAGATTTCCACTTCATGCAAGCCGCGATAGCCGGCGTCGGCCACGCTTTGGCACAGCCGCGGCAGATCGATGACGCCATCGCCCATCATGCCGCGATCGGTCAGCAGGTGTTGGGTGGGTACCAGCCAATCGCTGAGATGAAACGCCAGCAACCGTTGCGCCCGGCACGCACGCTGTAATTGCGGGATGACGTCGGGATCCCACCAAGTGTGATAAACGTCGGCGGCAATGCCTATCTCCGGGCCCAGACGCTCGCAAAGCACCAGCGCCTGGGCGAGGGTATTGACGCAGGCGCGATCCCCCGCGTACATCGGATGCAGCGGCTCAATGGCCAGGCGCACCCCGGCCGCGCGCGCCGGCGCCAGCATTTCCGCTATGCCCTCCTCGACCTGCTGGCGCGCCCCGGTGAGATCTTTGCTGCCCGCGGGCAGGCCGCCGACCACCAGGACCAGACACGCCGCGTCCAGCGCCGCGGCTTCTTCAATAGCCCGCAGATTATCGGCTCGGTTTTTCTCCCGCGCCGCCCGGTCTGCGGCGGGAAACATGCCGCCGCGACACAGCCCGCTGACCTGGAGGCCGGCGTCACGTATCAGGCGGCATGCGTGCGCTAATCCCACCTCGGCTAGCTTGTCGCGCCAGGGGGCGATGCCGCCGAAGCCATACTTGATGCAGCCGCGTACGGCATCGCTCAGCGACGCGCCGGGGCCAAGGGTGGCGGTATTGAGCGATAACTGCTGCGCTGTCAATGGCGGCATGGCGACTCCTTAGCGTGCAGACCGAAAAAGGTTAGGAATGCCGCCAGTTGTCCTTCAATCATCGGCCTGCCGTTAGTCGCCCGGCAGCCCGCCTGACGCGCGCGCGCGATAAGCGGCGTCTCGGGAGATG
This sequence comes from Pseudomyrmex concolor, assembly GCA_014839585.1. Classification (NCBI taxonomy): domain Eukaryota; kingdom Metazoa; phylum Arthropoda; class Insecta; order Hymenoptera; family Formicidae; genus Pseudomyrmex; species Pseudomyrmex concolor. Next base: position 59,045 of record QVOB01026626.1, on the reverse strand, counting down.
CATAATGATATCCACCACCTGCAGCGCCGGTCTGAACGCGGTAAAGGGCGCAGGGAGGCCCTCGCCGGGTTTCATCCCGACGGGGGAGCAATTGATTAAGCAGATCGATCCCGTGCAGGTCAGCAGGGGCGGTGCTAACGCGGGCAGGCTCGTTAGGATAATAGGCGTTGATACGGTCTACCAGCGCCTGTGCCGCTTCGCCGTTGGGATCGCACAGCGTCAAAGAGGCCACGCCGGCCGCCAATAAGGCAAAGGCCACCGCTGCACCGCTGCCGCCGAGCTGTCCGCGCAGTATGAAGCCCTCCGCCTGCAAGCCGGCGACCAGCCCCGCGCCATCAAACATATCGCCCAGCCACCCGCCTTGCGCGTCGCGTCGAGGGACATTCACGGCGCCGATCCGCTGCGCCTGCGCGGACAGCGTATCCGCCAGCGCGCAGGCGCGCACCTTATGGGGCTCGGTTATCACCAGACCCGCGACATTACCCAAGGCCATGATGCCGCGCAGGCTGGATTCAAAGGTGGCGGCGGCCACCTGCAGCGGCACGCAGACCGCGTTGATGCCGTTTTGCTGGAAAAACGCATTCATCAACTCAGGCGTTTTCACCTGCGCGACCCACAATGCCGTACAGCCGCGTACTGCCGTCAATCGTTAGCGCCGTCATAGCGGTGCCTGCGGCGCAAGTTGAGCGAGACGCGGATGCCGTGCGCGCGTTTTCGCCGCCATCTCTTCATGCAAGACCATGGGCTGCGGCAAAAAAAGTCTGGCGTCCATTGTTTTGAGATCGGCGGCGATGCGGGGCCGAAAGCCCATCTGTTGCAAAACGTCGCGTTCCAGATCGATACCGGGCGCGATTTCCGTTAATTCCAGCGCGCCGTCGACCACGCGGAACACGGCGCGCTCGGTGACGAACAGCACCGTCTGACCCCGCTGGCTGGCGTAGGGGCCGCTGTAGGAAATCTGCTGCAGGGCGGCGACGAACTTGCGGTGGGCGCCCTCTTGTTTGATATGTAACTGCCCCCCGGCGCAGGCCACGCGCAGGCCGCCGGCGGTAAATGTGCCGCCGAATACCATTTTTTTGGCGTTTTGACTAATGTTGATAAACCCGCCGACGCCGGCGTCGATTTCGGCCGCGGAAAGAAAGGCGATATCAATCCCGCCGCCATCGTAAAAATCAAACTGATAGGGCTGGTCCACCAGCGCGCTGTAATTGCGCGCGGCGCCGGCATCCAGCCCGGTGGCAGGGGCGCCGCCGATAAGCCCCTGCTCGTTGGTGAGCACAATAGTATCCAGCACGTCCTCTTCCGCGCTCACCAGACCGATGCCGGTGCAAATGCCGGATCCCACATTGCATACGGCGCCGGGCAACAGTTCCATGGCGCAACGGCGCGCCACGATTTTGCGTTCATCCAGCGGCAGTAATGGAAAATCGTTAAGCGGAATACGGAACTAGCCGGTAAACGCCGGATCGTTCGGACTTTGATAGGTCACGGCCTGCTGTGCGTCCACCACCACCAGATCCACCAGCGTCGCCGGTATCTTGCCATTCTTGGCCGGCAGCGTGCCGCGGCGGGCGAGGAGTTTCACCTGAACGATTACCAGACCGCCGCAGCGTTTGGTTGCCTGTGCCATTGACAGCATGTCGCCGAAGATGGCCTCTTGCTCCATGGTAATATTGCCGTCTTCATCCGCCGTGGTGCCGCGCAAAAAAAGCAACATCGACGTGGAAAGGTTTGTAGTACAGCCATTCACGGCCGGCAATTTCAATCAAACTGACCAATTCCTCATGGCAACGCTCGCTCTGGCGGCCGCCGCCGAGGCGCGGATCCACAAAAGTATGCAGCCCGACATGACTTATCAAACCGGGTCTGCCGGCGGCCATTTCTCGGGTCAACTGCGACAATACGCCCTGCGGCAGAGTCCAGGCTTCGATCTCATTAGCCAGCGCCAACTGCGCCAGGGCAGGAGAATCGACCAGCGTGCCGCAGACTACGCGTTTCAGCAGGCCCGGATGCGCCAGCCGCGAGGCGCCGCGTTGGCCGCGATCCCCAAGCCCCACCGGATGAAGCGCGGTAAGGCGTTGGGGAGAGCCCTGCTGCTGAAAACGCCGTTCCACGGCTTCAAGCAGCGCTTCGGGTACCGCATGTCCCCCGCCCGATCCTCCGATCATGAGGGTATCTCCATCGCGCAGTAATGAAACCGCGTCATCGGCCGATACAATCCGCATCATTTTTCTCTATTCGTCAATAATTAACCCTGCCTACCCAAAGGCGCGGGTAAACAGGCCATGCCCTGCATCGCATTAACACCACATTGCGATTTGCTGCCAATCCACTGCGCTATTTCGGCCGCGGCATTAACGCCGCGGTTAAAGTGAGGACGCGGGCTCGGCGTTACTTTTCTGCTGCAATAACGGCGCGCGGTCTTCATCGTGGCGTGATAAGTGCTTTCCCAGCGCCACGGCAATGACGGTAAACAAACAAAACGCGCCCAGATACACCATGACCCACGTCGGTCTGCCGCCCCCTAACGCCACCAGCGCCGTGGCGATAAAAGGTGTTGGCCCGCCGATAAGGGCGCCGGATAATTCTCGACACATGGCAATGCCGGAGAATCGATAACGGGTGGGAAATAAATTAAGAGGAACGCGCCTTGTGCGCCGCCGGTGCAGCCCCAACTGATGCCATAGATGGCGCTTACGCCCAGCGCCGCTAATAAGGTATTTTTGGTATCGACCAGATAAAACAGGGGGTAGACAAAAAACAGCGCAAACAGCGCTCCACAGATAAATATTTTGGCGCTGCCATACCGGTCGGCCAGACAACCGCCAATCGGCCCGCAGATAAGCGTGAAGGTCAACGCGATGATCAACACCATCAGACCATCGGTTTTCGACATACCGAGGGTATTAATCATATAACTCAGCGCAAAAGTATTGAGGACATAGGTCAGCGCCTGATGGCCCCCCATGGCAAAGAAGCCACAGAGCAACTCGCGGGGACTTTCTTTAAACAGCTGGCGGATCGGCGCCTTTTGCTGCTGGCGCTTACGCTGCGCTTTATCCATGGCATTCACATATTCCGGCGTTTCGTCCAGCTTGGCGCGGATATAAAGCGCAATAACAAACAGCAACACCGACAGCAGGAAAGGGATACGCCATACCCAGCCTAATAACGTTTCCTCCGGCAGCCAGGAAAAGAACAAAAACGTTACGGTCGCGATTAATACGCCAAAATTGGTGGCGGTATTGGGGATAGCGGTAAAAAAGCCGCGCCGTTTGAGCGGGGTGTATTCCGCGACCAGGGTAATAGCGCCCACCAGTTCGGCGCCAGCGCCGAAACCCTGCAGGATGCGCAGGAAGATAAGGAGTATCGGCGCCCAGATGCCGATACTGTGCCATGTCGGCAGCAGGACCACACCCACCGTGGCCACCCCCATAATCGATATACAGAAGATGAGCGCCGGTTTGCGGCCAAATTTATCGCCGATATGGGAAATCACTATCCCCCCACCGGGCTAATAATAAATCCGATGGCGAATGTGGCAAACGCCGCCAGCATACCGCCCAGTTGGCTCAATTGAGGAAAGAACAGTTTATTGATAATCAGCCCGGAGGCCGCGGCATACAGTCTGTAGTCATACCACTCTATGATGGTGCCCAGCGTCGACGCAAAGATTGCGCGTTTGACATTTTTATCGATACTGACGGGTTGTTGCGATATCGGGTTCATCGAACGTTCTCCTGCATACAGGACGAGATGTTCTTCCTCACAGCATAATAAGAATGTTTTGCCTTAGGGGGACATCGCTGCCGCAGGGCGGCCGGCGAAAAACCGTTATAGCGGGCGGCGAAATATTCCCCGGCGGGAAGCGCCAGCCTGCGCCGTGTTTGTCACGATCGTTGTTGGCTGAATGTCGCCGCTCCTTGTTGGTAATTGCCCGTGGCAAAACAGAGGGTGGTCAATTCATTTTCATATTGCATGCCGGCTTCCAGCGGCATCGATAACGAGGCGCGAACGGCGCTTTTCACGGCCTGCACCGCCAGCGGGTGATGCTCTGCCAGCCGCTGGCATAAGGTCAGGGCGGTGTCGTTTACGTCATTATCCGCCACCAGGTATACCACCAAGCCTAGACGCCAGGCCTCTTGCGCGTCGATAGTGTCACCGCTTAACAGTAAACGCATCGCCTGACCATACCCCACCAGCCGCGGCAGAAACTGCGAGGCGCCGCCGCCGCCCACCCAGCCGCGCACGACTTCAGGCGCGCCAAATTTGGCGCTTTGGCCCGCAACACGGATATCCGCCGCCAGCATCATTTCCAGGCCGCCGCCAAGCACCCAGCCTTTCAGCGCGGCCACTACCGGCTTGCGCGCGCGGTGGTGCCGTAATCGGTACGATGGCGAAAATCCATGGCCGAGCGGTAGCTTGACAGCGTCCGTAAATCGCTGCCGGCGCTGAATGCCCGTTCGCCTTCTCCCCGCAGCAAGATGACGTGGACCGCGTCGTCGTTGTCGATCCGGGCGAATAACGACGCCAGAGCCTCACTCATTTCCGGCGTCATGGCGTTCATTTTCTCCGGCCGGTTGATCACCACTTCGGCAACGGCCCCGCGCCGGTATAAAGCGATTTGGTCGCTCATAATGTGTCCTCATAGTCATATGAAGCGCAGGGTAGCGCGTTACTAGTTATACTTACTTACCAGTAAGCAAGTTATAGTCAACATAACAGTTTTATAACTTGGTCGTTACGTCATTGCATTCTTACCAGGGAATTAACTTGGCCGCGCGGTAGTGTGGGCGTTCTGAACGGCGGTCTGCGCGAGGGACACTTTATCTTGCGACGGGTAAATAAACCGCATGCAGAGCCATGCCGCGATATAGGTGATGCCGCAGAGGATAAACAACAGGTTATAACCGAGACCGATTTTGCCCAACAGGTTGAAATGATCGAGCACGGCGCCCACCACAAACGGAAACAGCGCGGAGGTCACGCCGCTCGCCATGCCGCCGATGCCCACGACCGAGGCCACGACCCGTTTGGGAAACATATCGGATGCCAGAGTAAACATATTGGCTGACCAGCCCTGATGCGCCGCCACGGTCAAGCTCAGTAAGCCGATGATGACCCACATATTCTCTATCCACGGCGCGGCCATCATTGGCATCACCAACACGGCAAGCCCCAGCATGGTTGTTTGGCGCGCGCGGCTTACGGACCAGCCGCGCGCGATCGATTTTGACGCCGCCGCCCCGCCCAGCACGCTCCCGATGGAGATGGAAATATAGACAATGATCAACGGCAGACCCAGGTGCTGCAGATCCAGATTAAAGCGGCTGTTGAAATAGGCCGGTAGCCAGAACAGTAAAAGCCACCAGATAGGATCGGTCATGCCTTTGCCCACCAATATAGACTAGGTGGCGCGGTGTTTGAACAGCGAGAACCAACCGACGGCGTGCCCGCTATCCTGTTCCTGGCCAGCCTCTTTGTCCTGCCGGATCACGCTTAATTCCTGTGGGGTGACGCGCGGATGCTGCTGCGGCGCATAATACATGACGTACCAGAAGGCAAACCAGATGAAGCCGGGAATACCGGTCAGCAAAAAAGCGCTTTGCCAGCCGAAACTCACTGCTAACCAAGGGACCAGGGCCGGGGCCAGTACGGCGCCGATGCTGGTGCCGGAAGTAATGATGCCGACGGCGAGCGACTGCTCCTTGCGCGGAAACCATTCCGACACCGCCTTGACCGCGCAAGGGAAACTGCCGGCCTCCGCCAGCCCGAGGAAGGCGCGCATGACGCCGAAGCCCAGCATGTTGCGGATAAAAGCATGGCCGCAGCAGGCCAGGCTCCAGACCACGACGCAGACGCTGTACCCTAATTTTGACGCCAGAGTGATCGGCGAATTTTCCGGCAAACACCATCCCCAGTGCATAGCAAAAGGCAAATACCGTTACCACGTAGCCGTAGTCCGATTCAGTCCAGTGAAATCGTGCCGCTAAATCCGGCTTGAGGATGCCAAGCACCTGGCGATCGAGGTAATTAATGGTAATGGCGATAAAGAGCAGGGCGCAGATACGCCACCGATAATGCACTAAAACGTTTTTCATGGTGATTACCTTCAAAGTCATACTGACGTCAGATAAAAAGATCGTCGCTTAATGGCATAACGCGTTATCGGCCGCAGACCGGTGCCCCCATCGCGTGGCGACGTTATCGTTGCTTGTTAGCCGCCTTACCCGGCCGGATGACGGTGGGGAAGGGCGGCATTGTCCCGAACGTCACGGTAATTGGCCGGACGTTTTTCCCGAAAGGCCGCGGCGCCTTCCCGGGCATCTGCCGTCCCTTTGCACACCGATGCGGCGAATTCATGGGCGATATCCAAGGCCTGTGGTTCAATCATGCGCATAAGGCGTTTGCCCACCGCCAGCGCGGCGGGAGAGCGCGCAGCCAGTCGCGCGCAAATAGTCGCCACGTGCGCCTCAAGCTGCTCTTTGGCGATCACCTCATGCACGATTCCCCATGCCAGCGCCTGCTGGGCGCTGATGGTGTCGCCCAACATGACGAGCTGATGCATTCTGCCGGCACCCGCCAGCGCGCACAGCCGTTGCGCGCCCATCCAGCCGGGGATGGCGCCAAGCGTGGCTTCGGGCAAGCCGAGTTTGATCCCCTCGGCGGCATAGCGGAAATCACACGCCAGCGCCAGCTCCAGCCCGCCGCCCAGGGCATGACCGGACAGGACCGCCAGGGTAGGAACATCCATTTCCCTGATACGGCGGAACACGCGATTGCCGGCGCGGATGAACCGGCTGCCCATATCTGCAGGGGCAATGTCCCCCCCATTCTTTGATATCCGCGCCGCTGCAAAAGAAACGCTCGCTGGCCGAGCAAAACAGGATGCAGAGGATTTCCGTCAGCCCTTCCAACCGGGCGAGTCCCTCATCCAGCGCGCGCAGCATATCCAGGGTTAACGCATTGTGGGTTGCGGGCTTATTGAGTGTGAATTTGGCGATGCCCTGTTCGATGTTGAGCGCGATCTCGTGGTGTTGAGCCATGATGTTCCTCTTATTGTCATGTAACGAACTAGTTCGTTACTTACGCTATCACCCCTTTTTGCCGCTCTCAATAGTTCGGCGCATTTCAGCCTCGCTTGCGCCCGAAAAAAGTGTCAATGTGAGATAACGATCATATTCCTGAACGCATAGCGTTGCCTGGCCCACCCCGCAGGCGGGTCAAAAGCAAGCGGGGCGGGCAGACGTGATGCTCGGCGGCTTGCCTTAAGGCGGGGGGAATGCTCTGCGGGAATTGTGGTCGGGGGACGGTGCCAAAGGAGCGGAAATTAGCGTATAGTTTTCATTTAAATAGAATAACTCAGTTGAGCTTATGCAACAGAATCCGCCCAAAAAAAGCGTCGTGAAAAAGCGTCCGCGCGATCCGGTGCAGACCAAAGCGCTGATCCTGGCGGCGGCGATGGATGAATTCGCGCGCCTGGGGTTGGGCGGCGCGCGCATTGATGGTATTGCGGCAAAGGCGGGCGTAAATAAACGCTTGATTTATGGGTATTTCAACAGCAAAGATGACCTTTTTCAGGCCGTGCTGGAAGATATTTATACCGATGTGCGCACCGCTGAGGCGGCGCTGGGGCTGGATGAATTAGATCCGGTTGAGGCTATTTGCGCCCTGATGCGCTTCACCTGGAATTATTATCTGAAGCGTCCGGAATTCATGTCGCTGGTCAATAGCGAAAATCTGCATAAAGCGGTGCACGTTAAGCGGTCTTCACGTTTTGCGCTGCTGCATGTGGATTTTGTCGATAGAATTAAACGTATCCTCGATCGCGGTGTGGCGGCCGGCGTTTTCCGTGCGGGCGTCGACCCGGGGCATCTTTATATTACGATGGCGTCAGTCGGGTATTATTATCTCAACAATCGCTATACTCTCGAAGTCATCTATGGCCAGAACTTTGTTTCCGCCGACGCTCTCGAGGCGCGTTTCGCGTTTAATGTCGACACCATCCTTCGTCTGCTCAAACCCTGAGGCCGGGGGGCTGAAAACGCCGGGTAGTGACGCGCCGGCGACGCCACGAATTGTGCTTGCGGAATGATTCCTGTTACGCATATCATTATCACTAATTGAATAATTATCATTTACTTTTATGCGTACGCGTGATGTCGCCGGCCGCGACGGTCTGTCACCGGATACCCGACAGACAATGCCCGCCGCCCTGACGACGCGCGCCGGACTACCGCCATCGTCATGATACATCACATACATTTTGCCAGGACGCTCCCGCTGCGTCCGCGAATCAGATAGAGCCTATGCCTAACGCAAACCCACCATCACACGCTCATTTCAGCCTGCGCGGACTTAGCTTTGCCGTGCCCGGGCGAACGCTGCTGCATCCGCTGGATTTTACTTTTCCACCCGGCCAGGTCTGCGGTTTGATCGGCCATAATGGCTCTGGAAAATCAACGCTGCTAAAAATTCTTGGCCGCCATCAACCGGCGAGCGGCGGCGAAGCGCGGCTTAATGATCGGCTGCTGGCGGAATGGGAGAGCAAAGCCTTCGCCCGTCAGGTGGCCTATCTGCCGCAGCAATTGCCTGCCGCGGAGGGTATGACGGTGCGCGAACTGGTGGCGCTGGGGCGCTACCCGTGGCATGGGGCGCTTGGCCGTTTCAGCATCGCCGATCGCGAGCATGTGCACCAGGCTATCGAATTGGTGGGGCTTGAGGGGCTCGCCGATCGGCTGGTGGACAGTTTGTCCGGCGGCGAGCGGCAGCGCGCCTGGCTGGCGATGACGATGGCGCAGGACAGCAGCTGCCTGCTGCTCGATGAACCGACGTCGGCGTTGGATATCGCCCACCAGGTTGAGGTGCTGGCGCTGGTTCAGCGGCTAAGCCGCCAGCGTGGTCTGACGGTGATTGCTGTGTTGCACGATATCAATATGGCGGCACGCTACTGCGACCATTTGGCGGCGTTGCGTGGCGGTCGGCTTATCGCCGAGGGGGCGCCTTCGGCTTTAGATGTGCGGCGACGTGCTGGAGCGGATTTACGGTATTCCTATGGGTATTCTGCCCCATCCCGGCGGCGGTGCGCCGGTGAGTTTTGTCTACTGATGGCGCGCCTGTTAGCTCCGCCCAGTCTCCCCCGCCGGCGGTTAATAAGTGCGATGATGCTTGCACCGCTCCTGGTGCGCCAGGCGCTGGCCGCGCCGTTGGCCGACGCGCCCCGTGTTGTGGCGGTTGAGTGGTTGCCGGCCGAACTGCTCTTCGCTCTCGGCATTACGCCTATCGCGGTGGCGGATGTGGTTTCCTATCGTCAGTGGGTGCAGCAGCCGGTGCTGCCATCGATGTCGGTGAACGCACGTCACCCAATCTGGAGCTGTTGGCGGAATTGCAGCCGGATTTGATCCTGTATTCCGCCGGTTATGGCCCGCGTCTCTATATTATGGCTTATGGCGCTGGCGCAAAGACTGAATCGTGAGGCGCTGGGCAGGGCGCATCTGGCCTGGTTCGACCGGCAACTGGCGCAGGCGGTGCCGAAGCTCGCCTCCTACCGGCGGCAGCCGCTGCTGGTCTTTTCGGTGATGGATGAGCGTCATGCGCTGGTGGTGGGTCGTAACCATCTGTTCCAGCAGGTGTTGGACCAGCTAGGCATTGACAATCTGTGGCAAGAAGAAACCAATTTTTGGGGCACTGCGGTGGTGGGCATCGAAAAATTGATTGCCTTACCGCCAGGGCGCGCCATTCTCCTTGAGCAGGATGACGGTGCACTGCGCCGGCGGATAAGCAAAACGCCATTGTGGCAAGCCATCCCCTTCGTGCGGCAACAGAGTTGGCATCCGGCGCCGGCCATCTGGTTTTACGGCGCCACCCTGGCGGCGCTGCGGTTTTGCCGGCTGCTCGAGCGGTTGGAAGGGGAATGGTCATGAAAACCGGGATTCATATCGCCGCGCTGTCCCGCCGCAGCAGGAGTAAACGGGGGCAGCCTGCGCGCTGCTGGGGCTTTTCGCGCTGGCGGTGTCACTCAATAATGTCCTCACGCTGCTGCCGCCGGCGCGCTGGTGGCAAGCGCTTTGGGCTCCGGACACGGCCGAGGTGGCGCAACTGATTTTTCACTACAGTCTGATGCCGCGGCTGGCGGTTGCACTGCTGTTGGGCGCGTTGCTGGTAGGTAGGCGGTCTGGTGTTCGGCGTCGCCTGGGGCAAACGTATGTCGCCGGTGACCTTGATTATGGCCGGCCTGGTGGTCAGCCTTTACAGTAGTGCCGCCAACAGTTTGCTGGCGTTGTTTCATTATGAGTATCTGCAAAACCTGTTTTTGTGGAGCAGCGGTTCGCTCAATCAGCAGGATTGGCAGGTGGCCGCCGGCTTGCTGCCGCGGGTGATCCTGGCCTGGCTCCTGGCGCCGCTTATCGGCGCATTACTGTTGTGGCTTACCGATCAGTCGGTGGTGTGGCTGGCCCACGTTTGGCACGAAGTGCCCACCGGCGCCGCCACCGCGTTGATTGGCGCGCCGCTGCTGCTCTGGTTGCTGCCGCGGCTGCGCCCATACCGCACAGCCGGCGACAGAGGGTCAGACGCTGCTGCGGCGGACGCCGGGCCGTTATCAATGGGTGTGGTTGGGCGCGGTATTGGTTCTGGTGGGTGTCGGGCTGTCGCTGTCGCTGGGTCGCAATGCCGAGGGCTGGCATTGGGCTCACGGCGAAGAGATGCTGCGTCTGTTGCCCTGGCGCTGGCCGCGCACGCTGGCGGCGCTGGCCGCGCACGCTGGCGGCGCTGAGCGCCGGGGTAATGCTGGCCACCGCGGGTACCCTTATCCAAAAGCTGACCGCCAATCCCATGGGCAGCCCTGAAGTGCTGGGCATCAGCACCGGCGCTTCCGGCGCGGTCATTCTCGTTATGCTGCTGATAAGCGGCGACCCGCGCCTGGGCGGCCTGCTGTCGTGGATATCCGGCTCAACCTACGGCGTCGGCCCCCGACAGGCCGTTTTCAGCGCGGTGACCGCATTCTGCCTGTTGCTGCTGGTGCCGCTGTGCCGACGCTGGCTGACGCTGCTGCCGATGGGCAGCGCCAGCGCCCTGTCGCTGGGAGTACCGCTGGTGCGGGCGCGGCTGTCCATTTTGCTATTGGTGGCCGTTATGACCGCCGGCGCCACGCTAACGGTGGGGCCGCTGAGCTTTATCGGGCTGATGGCCCCGCATATGGCGCGCATGCTGGGCTTCCACAAACCGCTGGCGCAGGGGCTGATGGCCTCGGCGATAGGGGGCATCTTAATGATGTTCGCCGACTGGTGCGGTCGTATGGTGATGTTTCCGAACCAAATCCCCGCCGGCTTGCTGGCGACCTTTTGTCGGCGCGCCTTATTTTATCTGGTTGCTGCGTCGCCAGGGGCGGTAACGGGCGGTCTTTTAACCCGATGCGGTCGTGGGAATGTCAGGATCACTGTTGCGGCAACGGCGGGACGGTCGTTAATCCCACCGTCCGCTGTCCCGCGTTCTGTGGGACGGTGCGGGTGACCCTTTCGCTGCGTCGCCGGATGAAACGGGCGACGCGGTACGCTGTTCGGCCACCGCCGTCAGGCGGGGCCGGGAACAAACCGCGCATGCAGGGGCCACTGTTAGGCAACACCGCGCATGCCGGACCTGCGCGGCTCAGGGGTTGCCGTCGGGCATACCGCGCAAGTCCGAACTTGGCGGCAGACGGGTCACAGCTGAGCGAAACTCTGTGCCGCGGCCTCCACCGTGTGGCGAATTTCGGCGTCCCCGTGCGCCAGGGACATGAAGCCGGCTTCAAACGCCGACGGCGCCAGATAAACCCCCGCCGCCAGCATCAGATGGAAGAACCGTTTAAAACGATCCACGTCACACGCCTGGACGTCCTGGAAGCAGGTCACCGTCGGTGACTCGGTAAAGAACAGGCCGAATATACCGCCAACGCGGTTGACCACCAGCGGCACGCCCGCCGCTTCCGCTGCCGCCAGCAGTCCCTGCGCCAGACGCTCGGTCTGCTGGGTCAACTGCTGATGCACGCCCGGCCGGGCGACCTCGCGCAGGCAGGCGTAGCCCGCCGCCATGGCGACTGGATTGCCCGACAGGGTACCTGCCTGATAGACCGGCCCCGTCGGCGCCAGCGCCGCCATCACCTCACGGCGGCCGCCAAAGGCACCCACCGGCATGCCGCCGCCGATGATCTTGCCCAGGCAGGTCAAATCCGGCTTCACATCATAATAAGCCTGGGCCCCGCCCAGCGCGACACGAAAACCGGTCATCACTTCATCGATAATCAACAGTGCGCCGAACTCGTCGCACAGCGCGCGCAGGCCGGGCAAAAATTCCGGCAGCGGCGGGACGCAGTTCATATTTCCTGCCACCGGTTCAACGATGACACAGGCGATCTCGCGCGGGTACAGCGTAAACGCCTCGCGCACCGACTGCAGATCGTTATAGTTGCAGGTGAGGGTATACTTGGCATAATCCGCCGGGACGCCGGGAGAACTGGGTTGCCCCAGAGTGAGCGCCCCGGATCCGGCCTTGACCAGCAGTCCGTCCGAGTGGCCGTGATAGCAGCCTTCAAATTTAATTACCCTGTCGCGGCCGGTATAGCCGCGCGCCAGCCGGATGGCGCTCATGGTGGCTTCGGTACCGGAGTTGACCATGCGCACACTCTCGATAGAGGGCACCAGCTCGGTCACCAGCCGCGCCATTTTCACCTCGATTTCCGTGGGCGCGCCAAAACTTAGACCGCGCTGTACGGCGTCCAGCACCGCCTGGCGAACCGCCGGACGATTATGGCCCAGTACCATTGGGCCCCAAGAGCCGACATAGTCGATATAGCTGTTACCGTCGGCGTCGGTCAAACGGGCGCCGTCGGCGCTGGCGATAAACAGCGGCGTGCCGCCAACGCCGTTGAATGCACGCACCGGTGAATTGACCCCTCCGGGGATCAGCTGCTGCGCCTCGGCGTACAAGTTTGCGGAATGACTCATCAATCGACTCCTGAATGGCAAAATTAACCTGACCCCTGTAGTGTAATCAACTGGCGGCCATTGTGAAATCACCGCGTCGATGCGCATCCGCGCTGCCAGGGGCAACGGCGGCATCACCGCGCTTGGCATTTAACATCAAAGGGTAGTGTCAAACTAACGAGTGTTATGAATAAATCCAATCCTTCCTACACGTCGGTACCGCAGGAGAGGCAAGCGCGCCGACATATGTTCCGCCGGCTGCTATATCGCGATAAAACGCCGGTGCTAATCTTGTTAATGGCTGCGTTGGTGGGCACGCTGGTGGGGCTGGTAGGCGTGTTGTTCGAGAAAGCGGTCAATGGCGTACAGGCATTGCGTCTCGATGCGCTGGCGGTATTGCCGCAGCATGCCTGGCTGCTGATGCCGGCGGCGTTCGTTCTCTCGGCGCTACTGGCGATGATCGGCTACTCTCTGGTGCGCCGCTACGCCCCGGAAGCCGGCGGCTCCGGCATCCCGGAAATCGAAGGCGCGCTGGAAGAACTGCGGCCGGTACGTTGGTGGCGGGTTATTCCGGTGAAATTTATCGGCGGCATGGGCACGCTTGGCACCGGTATGGTTTTGGGGCGTGAAGGCCCTACGGTGCAGTTGGGGGGCAATCTTGGCCGTATGGTGCTGGATGTGTGCAGGCTGCGCGGTGCGGAAGCGCGCCACCACGTTACTGGCGACCGGCGCGGCCGCCGGATTGACCGCGGCCTTTAATGCGCCGTTAGCAGGTATTCTGTTTATCATCGAAGAGATGCGGCCGCAGTTCCGCTACAATCTGATTTCGATCAAAGCGGTATTCATCGGCGTCATTATGGCCAGTATCGTGTTTCGACTGTTCAATGGCGAACGGGCGGTCATCGCGGTAGGGAAACTGGCCTTCGCGCCGGTCAATACCTTGTGGCTCTATCTGCTGCTGGGCGCCCTTTTTGGCGCGGTGGGCGTCCTGTTCAACGCCCTGATCTTTCGCGTACAGGACGTTTTTCACCGCCTGCACGGCGGCGATTGGCGCAAGATCATCGCCATTGGCGGTCTGCTGGGGGGCGGCTGCGGCGTCCTGGTACTGGTCGGTCCGTTTGCCGCCGGCGGTGGTTTCAGCCTGATCCCGCTGGCCGCAGCCGGACACTATACGTTCGGCATGCTAATATTCATCTTTCTCGCGCGCATGCTTACCACGCTCTTGTGCTTTTGTTCAGGAGCGCTAGGAGGCATTTTCGCGCCGATGCTGGCGTTAGGCACTCTGCTGGGTACGGCTTTTGGCGTGGGCGCCATGATGTTATTTCCCCAGGACGGCCTGCAGGCGGGCACCTTTGCCATCGCCGGCATGGGCGCGCTGTTCGCCGCCTCGGTAAGGGCACCCCTGACCGGTATTGTGCTGGTGCTGGAGATGACCGATAACTATCAACTCATCCTGCCGATGATTATCACCTGTCTGGGCGCGACGCTGGTGGCGCAGTTCCTGGGGGGCAAGCCGCTTTATTCCTCCCTGTTGGCCCGCACGTTGCAGCGCCTGGGGCAGGAAAATGATGCCCGGCAAGCGCACGTTGCGGCAAACGCGATTTCCCCGATGCGCAATACTTGAACGTAAACGATGCCTAACGGATAATAGCCCTAGCGATCGGGTTGACGTGCCTTCAGCCCGACGATGGCCCGGGAGTAGAATTATGAGTGAAACGGCAGCTTTGCCATTACAGTTTACCGATTCAGCGGCAAGCAAGGTCAAAAACCTTATCGCAGACGAAGAGAATCTGAATCTGAAATTGCGGGTTTACATCACCGGCGGCGGCTGCAGCGGCTTCCAGTATGGCTTCACCTTTGACGATAAAGTCAACGAAGACGACTTTACCATCGAGAAACAGGGTGTCGCGCTGGTTGTGGACCCCATGAGCCTGCAATACCTGGTGGGCGGGTCCGTTGACTATAGCGAAGGGCTGGAAGGGTCGCGCTTTATCGTTACCAACCCCAACGCCAAGACCACCTGCGGCTGCGGGTCGTCGTTCAGCATCTGACGCGCCGCACGACAAGCCGGCATGACATCGAGACTGGGACGCTGCGCGTGCCGGTTTTTTATGACCGCGATACGGCTCCATGCCGGTTCCGCCGGCGCGGCGGTCGGCGCTAGTCGCGGCTGTGAAATTCAAACACCGGCAGGATCCATTTGGGCAGGTGGCGCGGCTGGCCGATGACAAGCAAGGTGACGAAACAGGTGATAATGGCCACCACCAAATCGGTGGGATCGCGTACCCAGAATACGGGGCCGTTAGCCAGCGCCATATCGCGGATGGTGCCGCCTCCGACTGCGGTCACCACGCCGAGCACCAGCACGCCGAAGGGATCCATGCGCAATTTGCCGGCCAGCAGAACGCCGGAAATGGCGAACACCGCGGTACCGAGAATATCCAGTCAGTACAGCATCAGGGCGCCTTAGCCGGGAGGGCGGCGCGGATTGGCGCCAGTTGCGTACAAAGCTGCTGCGCCGCCAGCAGGATGCGCGGCCCCGGACGGGTAAAACTGTCCTCATTGAGGGCAAGCACCGGCGCCGTCAACTGCGGCCGCCAAAAGTCGCCAATCTGCCGGGCGGCGGAAGCGTCTCCCGGCACAATAATCACCTGCGGATGCCGGAGCAGCACCTACTCGCGGCTGATCTGCGGCCAGGGAACGCGGCTGTCGGCAAAAATATTGCGCGCGCCGCACAACGCGAGGATCTGGTTTTGCAGCGTCGCCTGCTGGTCCTCCAGCGCGCGGGCCGCTTGCCGCGCCTGTTCCGGATGCGGGCTATAGGCGGCCAAGGTGTTCAGCGCACCGGCCATCTCGTCGATGCTTTGCGGATCCAGGGTCACCACCGGAATCCCGAAGGCGGCCAACGTCTCCAACGCACGCTGCGGATTGCCGCCGCGCCACCCCAGCACCAGATCCGGTTTCAACGCCAGTATGCGCTCGATATTGACGCCCTGCCACGAGGCGACCCGCTCAAGATGTCGCGCCGCGGGAGGATAATCCGACCAGTCGCTAGCCGCCACCAGCACCGCCCCCATGCCAGCGGCGTAAGCCAGCTCCGTGGCGTGGGGCGCGAGGCTGACCACCCGTTGCGCCGCCAGCGCCGGCCAAACCAGCAGCAGGCAGAGTAGCGCGGCCGGCGCCGCGCGTCGGTAGCGTATTTATCGCTGGCCGGCCAGCGCTTGCACCATTTCCTCCACCAGGCGGGAGGAGCTTTGCGCCGCCACGGTGAGGAATTCTCCAAAGCTCAGATGGGGTGCTTGATCCGCCACATCGGAAATCGCGCGTACCACGACGAAGGGGACGGCGAACTGATGGCACACATGGGCGATGGCCGTCGCCTCCATTTCCACGGCGATAGCCTGCGGGAAGGTCTGGCGGATACGGGCCAGGCCGTCGGCGCCGTTGATAAAGGCATCGCCGCTGACCACCAGACCGCGTACCGCATGCATACCCAGACGATCGACGATCTCCTCCGCCAGCGCTACCAGCGACGGGGCGGCATTAAACGACGCCGGACACTGTGCCATCTGGCCGGGTTCATAGCCGAAAGCGGTCACATCGACATCGTGATAGCGCACTTCATGGGACACCACGATATCGCCGACCTTCAACGACGGCGCCAAACCGCCGGCGGAGCCGGTATTGATAACCAGCTCCGGTTTAAAATGATCCAGCAATAGCGTCGTGCCCAGCGCGGCGGAAACCTTGCCGATGCCGGATTTCACCAACGCGACCTCAACACCGTGTAGCTGACCCGTATAAATTTCACACCCTGCCTGTTGCCACAGGGTAGAGTGGTCTATGCGATCGCGCAGCAGCGCGACTTCCTGTTCCATTGCGCCGATAATGCCAATTTTCATAAAAAGTGTTCCCGTTAAAAATTTGCGTATTGAAATGATAGAGGGCGTTCATAGGCTGCATTCTAGCATGCCTGGCGCGGGGAAATAACGGCCGGTGGGCTTGCGTTTGCCAACCGGCATTGGTATCACGGTAGGGTGCGGTTTTCACGCGGGGAAAAAGATGTCCGACATCGACTTTAGACATAAAATCAGTTTTCAACGTCCCTTTAGTCCGGCGATCAGCGCCCAGGATGATTATGCCATTATTCGCCAGTTTGAAAGCGACCGTGGGCGAATCATCAATTCCGCCGCCATACGCCGGCTCCAGCAAAAAACCCAGGTTTTTCCGCTGGAGCGCAATGCCGCGGTGCGCTCGCGCCTGACGCATTCGCTGGAAGTACAGCAGGTGGGTCGCCGTATCGTGAAAGAGATATTTCATCATCTCAAAAACGACGGGCGCATTGGCGCATTGGGATTATCGCAACTGGAGGCGCCCTGCGAGAGTATGGTCGAAATGGCTTGCCTGATGCACGATATCGGCAATCCGCCGTTCGGCCATTTCGGCGAAGCGGCGATCAACGACTGGTTTTGCCGCCGGCTGGATATCGCCGGTCTGGAACAGGATGCGCTCGGCAATGACCGCTGCCAGGTAGCCAGCCTGCGCCTGCGCGCCGGCGACGAAGACAACAATGCGCTGCGCAGCCGTATCCGTCTCGATCTGTGCCATTTTGAAGGCAACGCCCAGGCCATCCGTATGGTACATAGTCTGCTGAAGCTTAATTTGACCTATGTGCAGGTCGGCTGCATTCTCAAATACACCCGGCCGGCTTACTGGCAAGGGCCAGCCCCGGCGCCCTTCAGCTATTTGATGAAGAAGCCCGGCTTTTATCTGGCGGAAGAGGAGTATGTCCAAACGCTGCGCCGCGAATTATCCCTGGGTGAATTTCACCGTTTTCCGCTGACGTATATTATAGAAGCCGCCGATGATATTTCGTATTGCATTGCCGACCTGGAAGACGCGGTGGAGAAAAAAATCTTTACCGTGGAACAATTGTACCTTTTCCTGCAAAAAGAATGGGGCAGCGTCGTCAAAGGCGATCTGTTCGATAAAGTCATCGGCCAGGCATTTAATAAAATAAGACGTTATCAAGGGCTGTGCAGCGGCGATCAGTTTTTTATGTATTTGCGGGTCAATACCGTGGCGCGACTAGTGCCCCACGCGGCGCAGCGTTTTCTGGATAATCTGGCGCCAATTTACGACGGCCGTTTCAATCAGGCGCTGCTGGAGGACTCAAGTCCGGCGTTCCGGTTGTTAAAGATATTTAAAAGTGTTGCTTTCAAGCATGTGTTCAATCATCCGGAAGTAGAGCAGCTGGAACTGCAGGGCTACCGTGTGATAAGCGGCCTGCTGGAAATTTATAATCCCCTGCTCGACATGTCGCAGGCGGATTTTCAGCGGTTGGTGACGGAGGACTACCATCCCGCGCATCCCATCGCCAGCCGGCTATATCATAAACTGTCCGCCAAGCATCGTCTGGCTTATGGAGAAGCCATGGAAACGGTCAACCGCTATCCCGCCGGCCAGCAATCCATGATGGAATTTTATTATCGCGCACGTTTGATTCAGGATTATATTAGCGGAATGACCGATCTTTATGCCTGGGATGAATATCGTCGGTTGATGGCCGCCGAGTAGCCGCGGTAACGGTGGTCATTTGTAAAGCGGATCAATATTTATTTACCTTTGCCGCTTTCTTTGCGCTGAACTACGGGGTATTTCATTACTCTTATGGAGAAATGCAACACGTTCTGCATCATGACCCCTTAATTTTAGTCGAGATAATCACAGATGAAAAAATCCACGTTGGCCCTGACGGCGCTTGCTCTGAGTCTGGGCATGGCGCTGAGTCCCGTCTCTGTCTTTGCGGCAGAAACCGCCTCGACCAATCAGCAATTACCCAGCCTGGCGCCGATGCTGGAAAAGGTCATGCCCTCTGTGGTGAGTATCAGCGTCGAGGGCAGCACGCCGGTCACGTCGCGGCAAATGCCTGATCAGTTAAAACAATTCTTCGGCCAAAACTCGCCCTGCGCCAGGGCGGTTCGCCGTTCCAGGCGTCGCCGCTGTGCCAGGGCGGTGGTGATGAGGGAAGCGATGACGGTGGGGAGGGTGGCAGCGCGCCGGCCCAGGAAAAATTCCAGGCGCTGGGTGCCGGGGTCATTATCGATGCCGCGAAAGGCTATGTGGTGACCAACAATCATGTGGTCAATGACGCTTCCAAAATATAGGTACAGCTTAACGATGGTCGCAAATTCGACGCCAAGCTTATCGGTAAGGATCCGCGCTCTGATATCGCACTGGTGCAGCTGATCGATTTCAAAGATCTGACCGCTATCAAAATGGCGGACTCCGATCAGCTGCGCGTCGGGGATTATACCGTGGCCATCGGCAACGTCCGGGATTGTTTCGGCGCTAGGATGCAGCGGACTGAATATCGAAAATTATGAAAACTTTATTCAGACCGATGCCGCCATTAACCGCGGCAATTCCGGCGGCGCGCTGGTTAATCTTAACGGCGAGCTTATCGGCATTAACACCGCCATTTTGGCGCCGGACGGCGGCAATATCGGTATCGGCTTTGACATACCCAGCAATATGGTAAAAAATCTGACCAAACAGATTGTTGAATTCGGCCAGGTCAAACGCGGCGAAATCGGGATCCTCGGCACCGAGTTGACACCAGAGCTGGCCAAAGCGATGAAAATCGACGCCCAGCGCGGCGCGTTCGTCAGTCAGGTGATGCCGAAATCTGCCGCGGAGAAAGCCGGCGTCAAGGCGGGAGATGTCATCGTGACCATGAACGGCAAGGCGCTAAACAGCTTCGCCTCGTTCCGGGCAGAGATCGGCTCGCAGCCGGTGGGCACTAAAATGACCCTTGGTCTGCTGCGTGAGGGTAAACCGGTGACGGTCGATATTACCCTTGAGCAAAGTACGCAGTCTCAGGTCGATTCTGGAATGATTTTTACCGGTATTGAGGGTGCGGAGCTCAGTAATACCGAGCTGGACGCTCAGAAAGGCGTGCGGGTCGATAACGTGAAAGCCGGCAGCACCGCCGAGCGAGTCGGGCTGAAGAAAGGGGATGTCATTTTGGGTGTGAATCAGCAGCCGGTGGAAAATATCAGGGAACTGTGCAAAATTCTCGACACTAAGCCCAATGTGTTGGCGCTGAATATTCGCCGCGGCGATACCTCGCTGTATTTACTGGCGCAATAAGCTGCTGCCATGTCCAAGCCGGACGGCTTCACGCCGTCCGGTTTTTTTTGCCCGCAAAAAAACGTGATGTTAACCACAACTTGCATGCGCCGCCGCTGACTTTGTGCGTCTGCACAATGTTTGGCGGCCCGGCGGTGAGTATGCTGCAAAGATTGTGCAATCAGCGGTGAGGACGGCGATGGCAACCTATCATCTTGATGCCAGGCTGGCGCAGGAAATGGTGGCAAGAACCATGCAGATTATCGACAGTAACATTAACGTGATGGACGCCCGCGGCCGGATTATCGGGAGCGGCGATCGAGAGCGTATCGGCGAGCTGCATGAAGGGGCGCTGCTGGCGCTGTCCCAGGCACGGGTAGTGGATATTGACGATGGAGTGGCCAAGCACCTCCATGGCGTGCGCCCCGGCATCAATCTGCCGCTGAAAATCGACGGTAATATCGTCGGCGTCATCGGGTTAACCGGTAATCCCGGCCAGCTGCGCCAATATGGCGGACTGGTGTGTATGACCGCCGAGATGATGCTGGAGCAGGCGCGATTGCTGCCATATGCTGGCACAGGACAGCCGGCTGCGCGAGGAACTGGTGCTGAATCTTATCCGCGCCGAAGAAGTGACGCCGGCGCTGACCGAATGGGCGCAGCGCCTGGGGATCGATATTCATCAGCCGCGCGTGGCGGCGGTGGTGGAGGTGGACAGCGGGCAGTTCGGCGTTGATAGCGCCATGGCCGAATTGCAGCAGTTGCAAACCCTTTTGACCATGCCGGAGCGGGACAATCTTGTCGCTATCGTCTCCCTGACCGAAATGGTGGTATTGAAGCCGGCGCTGAACAGCCATGGCCGCTGGGATGCCGAGGAACAGCGGCGCCGGGTGGACAGTCTGTTTTCACGCATGACCGAAAGCAGCCGCCTGCGGGTACGTATTGCTTTGGGGAACTTCTTTACCGGACCCGGCGGCATTGCCCGTTCTTGGCGTACCGCCTGTACGACCATGGCGGTAGGCAAGCAACGCCATCCGGATGAGCGGCGCTACTTTTATCCCGATTTGATGCTGCCGGTACTGTTGGACAGCTTGCGCGGCGGATGGCAAGCCAATGAACTGGTGCGGCCACTGGTAAAACTCAAAGCGATGGACAGCAACGGCCTGCTGCGGCGAACCCTTATCGCCTGGTTTCGCCATAATGTGCAGCCAACGCCCACCTCGCGCGCGCTGTTTATTCACCGCAACACCCTGGAATACCGTTTGAACCGCATTTCCGAAATGACCGGCCTGGATCTGGCCAACTTTGATGATCGTCTGCTGCTGTATGTAGCGCTGCAGCTGGACGATAATGTCTGAGGCAGCGGGGCGGCCCGCTTTGCCGGCGCAGGGGGACTGATCTTGCCCGGCGCGAGGCAATCCAGGCAGCGGAGGCGTTGTCGGGCTTGCCGCCGCCGATCGCCGCCTGCGGTAGGAAAAGCCTGGGTGTTATTGTTCCGGGTCCTCTCCGGCTATGGCCGGATGCGATAGACGCGCCGTCAAGGGACGCGCCGTTGAGGGCGCGTCCCCCTGATCTCAGGCCGCGAGAGGTTTAAGTTCGAGTCGTTGGATCTTGCCGACAATGAACAGATAACTGACGATGACCATCAAGCCGTTGGCAGCGACATAAAGCAGTGCGCCGTCGAAGGATCCGGTGCGCTGCAAGATGTAACCAATCACGATGGGCGTGGTAATCGCGCCGATTTGCGTCACCAGATTCAACACGCCGCCGCTGAGGCCGACAATCTGTTTCGGTGCGGTGTCGGCGTTCACCGTCCAGCCTAAAGCGCCGATGCCTTTACCGAAGAACGCCAGACTCATTGCCGCCACCACCACTACATCGGAGGTGGTGTAGTTACAGATAACTATGCTGGTGCATAACAGCATCCCGACGATGATCGGCGTTTTACGCGCCACCGACAGTGAGTAGCCCCGGTTGAGCAGATAGTCGGAGAACACCCCGCCCAGCACCTCGCCGATGCAGCCGCAAATTGCCGGCAGCGCCGCCACAAAGCCTGCCTCAAGAATCGACATCCCGCGCCCTTTGACCAGATAAATGGGAAACCAGGACAAAAAGAACCAGGTAATGGCGTTGACGCAGTAATTGGCCAGATAGATGCCAAGCAGCATACGGCTGGACAGCAATTGTTTGATATAGCCCAACTACGACGTGCGATCTTCCTTGCGTCCCGCCGTGGCGTCCATCTCCACCAGCGCGCCGCCCGCGCGCAGGTACGCCAGTTCGCTCTGGCTTACCCGGGGATGGCTCAGCGGGCTGTACATGGTTTTCACCCACACCGCCGACAGCACGATGCCCACCACGCCCATTACGATGAACACGTATTCCCAGCTCACCTCCTGCGTGATCCAGCCCAGCAGCGGGTTAAACACCACTAGCGCGGCATACTGCGAAATATTGAATATCGCTGAGGCGGTGCCGCGCTCCCGCACGGGAAACCAGGCGGAAACGATGCGGCTATTGGCCGGCATCACCGGTGCTTCGGCGAAACCCGCCATAAACCGCAGTATGAACAGCATCATGGCGGCATTGGCGAAGAAATGGACAAAGCCCTGAAAGAAGGTAAACACCGACCAGATCAATATCGCGCAACCATAGACTTTTTTGGAGCCGAGCTTATCCAAAAGCCAGCCGCCCGGCAGCTGAGCCAGGGTATATGCCCAACCGAAGGCCGAAAAGACATAGCCCATTTGCAGCGGGTCCAGCCCCAAGTCCCGCGCACATGCGAACCGGCGATGGACAGCGTGGAGCGGTCGGCGTAATTGACGGTACTGATGATGAATAACACTGCCAGGATCCAAAAGCGCGAGCGCGTTTTATGGGCGCTCGCGTCAATCACCGTATTATCCATGATAAGCGCCTCCCGGCAGAGCACCTGCAAGGGGAGTGTCGCGGAGAGAAAAGGCCCGTTGTTCGCGGCGGACGGTGTACCTGGCGATCCATTGGCTGAAAAGCTGCATAGTCGTGTCCTGTACGGTAGGGAAGTAAAATGAACGTTTTTTAATCTGCATAGCGGTTCAGCAGCAGTATAAGAGTTAATTTCCCGGCAAACATTGGGCTTATGACTGAATAGGGCGGGCCGATGCGCGGGCTTTTTACAGCAATGCGCTGAAAGCAAGTGATGGCGATCACTGATCCTCGCCGCGCTCTGGATTATTAAAAAGGTGTTTTATTTTTGGCCAGCACTGCCCGGCAGGGCCGGTTTGTGAGCTGACGCGGGCCGTTATGGACATACGCTGTAATCCGCGGCGGTTTTTTGCCTTTTTTATTGGGAAGATGCCCAATGAAAACGGCGGATCAATGTCCTTATACTGAGGTATCAACTGCTTAAACCTTGGGCTTCCCCGCATCCGGAGGGGGAGCAATAGCGTATTTTCGTGAGAGGAAACGTCAATGGCCAATACCCAAAGCGGTCCCGTTATTACCGAAATGTAAAGTGATCCCGGTCGCGGGCCACGACAGCATGCTGCTGAACATCGGCGGTGCGCATAGGCCTGGTTTACCCGCAATCTCGTGGTTCTCACCGACAGCGCCGGCCATACCGGCGTCGGCGAAGCGCCGGGTGGCGAAGTCATCCTGCAAACGCTGCAAGAGGCGATTCCGCTCGTGATCGGTACCGAGGTAGCGCGGATGAACCGGCTGGTGCAGCAGGTGCATTTGGGTAATCAATCCTCAGACTTTGACGCTTTCGGCGGCGGCGCTTGGACGTTTGAACTGCGGGTTAACGCCGTGGCCGCGCTGGAGGCGGCGCTGCTGGACCTGCTGGGCCAGTGCCTCGGCGTGCCGGTGGTGGAGCTGCTCGGCCCCGGCAAACAGCGCGAAGCGGTGACGGTGCTGGGCTACTTATTTTATGTCGGCGATCGCGAGCGTACCGACCTGCCTTATCAAAGCGGCCTTCAAAGCGGCCATGATTGGTACCATCTGCGTCATCAAAAAGCCCTGGACAGCGCGGCGGTGGTGCGGCTGGCGGAAGCGGCACAGGATCGGTACGGCTTCAAAGATTCTAAACTGAAGGGCGGCGTTTTTCCCGGCGAGCAGGAGATTGAGGCGGTAACGGCGCTGGCG
The DNA here is from genome assembly GCA_014839585.1 of Pseudomyrmex concolor. Lineage (NCBI taxonomy): Eukaryota > Metazoa > Arthropoda > Insecta > Hymenoptera > Formicidae > Pseudomyrmex > Pseudomyrmex concolor. The sequence goes on along the minus strand of QVOB01026626.1, from coordinate 34,833 downwards.
AAACGGTTCCCCGACGCACGCATTACCGTCGATCCCAACGGTGCCTGGTTGCTGGACGAGGCTATCCGGCTGTGTAAGGGGATGCAGGGGATCCTCAGCTACGCCGAAGATCCCTGTGGGGCCGAGCAAGGCTATTCCGGCCGTAAAGTCATGGCCGAATTCCGCCGCGCTACCGGGCTGCCGGTGGCGACCAATATGATCGCCACCAACTGGCGCGAAATGAATCACGCCGTCATGCTGCAGGCGGTGGATATTCCGCTGGCCGACCCACATTTCTGGACGATGCACGGCGCAGTGCGTGTCGCGCAGCTCTGCGACGACTGGGGGCTGACCTGGGGCTGCCATTCCAATAACCACTTCGATATTTCGCTGGCGATGTTTACCCACGTGGGCGCGGCCGCTCCCGGCCGTCCCACTGCTATCGACACCCACTGGATCTGGCAAGAGGGCAATCAGCGCCTGACCAAGGCGCCGCTGGAAATTCGCCACGGACAAATCGCGGTACCGGAACAGCCCGGGCTTGGGGTTGAGCTGGATTGGGCGCAGGTGGAGCAGGCTCATGCCCTGTACAAAAGCCTGCCGGGCGGGGCGCGCAATGACGCCACCGCGATGCGCTATTTGGTGCCGGACTGGCAGTTTGATCGCAAACGCCCGGCTTTCGGTCGCGGCTGAGCCACGGTGGCGGAGAAGAAGATGATGAAGCGCAACGATACGCCGGTAGTGCGCGGTATGCAGGTGATACCGGTCGCCGGCCATGACAGTATGTTGTTGAATCTCAGCGGCGCCCATGCGCCGTTTTTTACGCGTAATATCGTGCTGCTGGAAGACAGCGCCGGCCAACGCGGCGTGGGGGAGGTCCCTGGCGGCGAGGCCATCCGCCAAACGTTGGAGGATGCCCGCCCGTTGGTGTTGGGTAAGCCGCTGGGCGAGTACCTGAATGTTCTGAATAGCGTGCGGACGCAGTTCGCCGGCCGGGACGCCGCCTGCAGACCTTTGATCTGCGCACGACCATTCATGTGGTGACGGGTATTGAGGCCGCCATGCTGGATCTGCTCGGCAAGCACTTGGGCGTCAATGTCGCCTCGTTGCTGGGCGAAGGCCAGCAGCGGGATCAGGTAGAAATGCTGGGGTATCTGTTTTATATCGGCGAGGGTAAAAAAACCGGCTTGCCCTATCAAAGTCAGCCCGAAACGAAGTACGATTGGTACCGCCTGCGCCATGAGCCCGCGATGACCCCGGACGCTATTGTGCGGCTGGCACAAGCGGCGCAGGAGAAGTACGGCTTTAATGATTTCAAACTTAAGGGCGGGGTCTGGGCGGGGGCGGGGGAGGCGCAGGCGGTGACGGCGTTGGCGCGCCATTTCCCTGACGCGCGGATTACCCTTGATCCCAACGGAGCTTGGTCATTAAACGAGGCCATTGAGCTCGGTAAATCACTGCGCCATGTACTGGCCTACGCCGAGGATCCTTGTGGTGCCGAGCAAGGTTTCTCCGGCCGCGAGGTGATGGCCGAATTCCGCCGTGCCACAGGCCTGCCGACCGCAACCAACATGATAGCCACCGACTGGCGGCAAATGTGCCACGCCATCGCCCTGCAGGCGGTCGATATTCCGCTGGCGGATCCGCATTTCTGGACGATGCAGGGCGCCGTGCGGGTCGCCCAGCTTTGCCATGCGGCCGGGCTGACGTGGGGATCGCATTCCAATAACCATTTCGACATCTCGCTGGCGATGTTTACCCATGTGGCCGCCGCTGCGCCCGGTAACATTACCGCCATTGATACCTACTGGATTTGGCAGGAGGGCAATCAGCGCCTGACCCGGGCGCCGCTGGAAATCAGCGGCGGTAAAGTGACGGTGCCGTCAACGCCGGGGCTTGGCGTGGAGCTGGATATGGATCGAGTCATGCAGGCCCATTCGCTTTACCGCCAGCATGGCCTGGGCGCGCGCAACGATGCCGCAGGTATGCAGGCGCTGATCCCCGGCTGGACGTTTGACGGTAAACGTCCCTGTATGGTGCGATAACCGCCACAGAACGCGGACCGGCGCGGTGTGCGCCGGCCGTGGCGTCAGGTCACGGGGGCCGGATTGAAGACCGACAGCGCATTATGGATACCCCATTGATCCGACCAGGTTTTTTTGCGACCGCTGGCAATCTCCAGGATAAAATGGAACAGCTCCCAGCCCACGTCCTCAATGGTGGCCTCGCCGGTGGCGATGGTGCCGGCATTAATGTCCATCAAATCGTACCAGCGATCCGCCAGCGCCGTACGGGTCGCCATTTCAATCACCGGCACCGCCGCCAGACCGTAGGGTGTCCCGCGGCCGGTAGTGAACACCTGCACGGTGATGCCGGAGGCCAACTGCTGGGTACCGCAGACAAAATCGCTCGCCGGGGTAGCGGCATAAATCAGGCCACGCCGGGTGGGGCGCTGACCCGGGGAGAGCACTTCGACGATCGCGCTGGTGCCGGATTTGGCGATAGAGCCGAGCGCCTTTTCCACCACATTGGCCAAGCCACCCTTTTTGTTGCCGGGGGAGGGGTTGGCGCTGCGGTCGGTCTGGCCGAGGCTGAGATAATTATCGTACCAGGCCATTTCCTCCAGCAAGCGGCGGCCGACGGTTTTATCGGCGGCGCGGGGGGTCAGTAGATGAATGGCGTCGCGCACCTCGGTCACCTCGGAGAACATCACCGTGGCGCCGCAGCGCACCAGCAAATCCGATGCATAGCCAACCGCCGGATTGGCGGTAACGCCGGAGAACGCGTCGCTGCCGCCGCACTGCATCCCCACCACCAGCTCCGACGCCGGGCAGGTTTCGCGCTGGCGGCCGTTAAGATGCTGAAGGTGGCGTTCTGCCACCGCCAGGATGTCGTCCACCATGGACTGGAAGCCGACGTGCTTTTCATCTTGCAAACGCACAATACTTGCCGCCTCCACCGCGATAGGTTGCACATCTTCGGTACCGGCCAGCAAACGCTCCGGCTGCAGTTTTTCGCAGCCTAGCCCGACGACCATCACCTCGCCGCCGAAATTGGGATTCAAGGCAATATTGTGGATAGTCCGAATAGGCACCACCGCAGCCGGCGCATTGATCGCCACGCCGCAGCCATAAAGATGATTCAGGCCCACCACGCCGTCAACGTTCGGGTATTTCGGCAGTAAATCGCGCTCGATCAATTTCACCACGAAGTCGACGATGCCGGCGACGCAATGCACGCTGGTCGTGATACCCAGCAAATTCTTGGTGCCGACGCTGCCGTCGGGATTGCGGTAGCCCTCAAAGGTATAGCCTTCCAGCGCCGGCGCTACCGGCAGCTCCACCAGAGATTCATCTATCCAGCTGCCGCGCGCAATGGGGCGCAGCGCATAGCCGATGATTTCGCCATAGCGAATAATGGTGCCGCCTTTGGCAATATCGTTCAGGGCGACTTTGTGTCCCTGTGGAATATGCTCAATCAGTTCCAATCCGTCCGGAAAACGGCTGCCGGCGGGCAGGCCATTATTATTGACGATAATGGCCACATTATCAGTATCGTGCACTTTTATATAGAAGGCTTGCTCAGCGCTTCGCGTGTGAATAACTGACATAAAGGTCTCCGTAACAACTGCCAGGTTGGATTGACCCGAAAGTGAGGACGATAAGCGATAACAACACGGTTTATGCCATTATTATAATCCCAATGTTAAGGGCAGGCATTGTGCAAATGACCTGTTTTCTGCCGCTCTCGCGGCAAATTATCAGGCGAATGGGGGAAGATATGTGACTATTGTCACTTAGGCGCTAACGAACCGGCGCCGGCGGCAGATAACGTGACGCGCATCGAATGGCGCTGGCTATCCGCCAGAAAAAACCCTGTTAATCGTAATGATTGTTGTGCAAGTGCATAATGTTATTTCCAGCGGTGATTTTTATACTAATCAGGCCTGAATAAATGAAGGCAATGGCAATACGGTGAAAAAAATAGCCTCTTACGAGAATAGTAAACCCTGGATAGCGAACGCCTTACACAATCCTTTTCATTATTGCGCGTCGTTATCGCCTGATTAGGGCCTGACCTATGAGTATTGCACCTCTGACCGCTAATAAAACCAAGACCCATATTCGTTACTGGATTTTGTTTATCATTTTTATGGTAACCGCCATCAACTACGCCGACCGGGCTACCCTGTCGATTGCGGGGACCGATGTCGCGAAAGAACTCGGCCTGGACGCCGGACAGATGGGGCAGATTTTCTCGGCCTTTGGCTGGGCATATCTTATCATGCAAATTCCCGGCGGCTGGTTATTGGACCGCTATGGGTCCAAAAAAGTCTACAGCTATAGTTTGTTCTTCTGGTCGCTGTTTACCTTTTTACAAGGATTCGTCGGCTTTTTCCCCATCGCCTATGCCGCCATGACGCTGTTTTTTCTGCGCTTCATGCTCGGTTTCTCCGAGGCGCCGTCTTTCCCTGCCAACGCCCGTATTGTCGCCGCCTGGTTCCCGACGCGTGAGCGCGGCACCACCTCGGCCATCTTCAATTCGGCACAATATTTCTCGCTGGCGATTTTCTCGCCGCTGCTGGGCTGGTTAACTTATACCTGGGGCTGGGAACACGTCTTTACCGTAATGGGCACCGTGGGTTTTGTACTGACGATTATTTGGATTAAGTTCATCCATAACCCGAATAAACATCCTCAGGTGTCGGCGCAGGAGCTGGAATATATGTCCGCCGGCGGTGCGGTGGTGGATATGGATTCGCCCGCCGCCGGTAAAAAAGAGGGGCCGCGCTGGAGCGATGTGCGCCAGATGTTGACCAGCCGCATGATGCTCGGGGTGTTTTTCGGCCAGTATTTCATCAACAGCATTACCTGGTTCTTCCTGACCTGGTTTCCTATTTACCTGGTGCAGGACAAGGGAATGTCGATACTGAAAGTCGGCCTGGTGGCGTCGATACCGGCGCTGTGCGGCTTCGCCGGCGGCGTGCTGGGTGGTGTAGTGTCGGATAATCTGCTGCGGCGCGGGTTTTCGCTCACCGTGGCGCGTAAAATTCCCATCGTGCTGGGCATGCTGCTGGCGACCAGCATCATCCTGTGCAACTACACCGACAATACCGTCGTGGTGATAGCGTTAATGGCGCTGGCCTTCTTCGGTAAAGGCTTCGGCGCGCTGGGCTGGCCGGTGGTGGCGGATACCGCGCCGAAAGAAATGATCGGGTTGTGCGGCGGTCTGTTTAACGTGTTCGGTAACGTTGCTTCCATCGTGACGCCGCTGGTTATCGGTTATATGGTCAAAGAATTGCACTCCTTCAACATGGCGCTGGTGTTTGTCGGCCGCGCCGCCCTTTCGTCCATTTGTACAGAGGATCATTATGAACAATCCATTACTGCCGAACCGTTTTCGTCAGCGTTTACTGCAAGGGGATACCCTGATCGGCTGTTGGTGTGCTCTGGCCAATCCGGTATCTACTGAAGTGCTGGGGCTGGCGGGATTCGACTGGCTGGTATTGGACGGTGAACACGCGCCCAATGATATTACCACTTTTGTGCCGCAGCTGATGGCGCTGAAAGGCAGTCCCAGCGCGCTGGTGGTGCGTCCGCCCACCAATGAACAGGTGATCATCAAGCGTCTGCTGGATATTGGTTTTTATAATTTTCTGATCCCCTTCGTCGAGACCGAAGAACAGGCGCTGCGCGCCGTGTCGTCAACGCGCTATCCGCCCGCGGGCATCCGCGGCGTATCGGTGTCTCACCGCTGTAATAATTACGGCACCGTACCGGAGTATTTTTCGCTGATTAACGACAACATCACGGTACTGACGCAAATCGAAAGTCAGGACGGCGTGGACAATATCGACGCCATTGCCGCAGTCGATGGCGTGGACGGTATTTTCGTCGGCCCGGGGGACTTGTCGGCGGCGCTGGGCTACCTCGGGGCGCCCAACCATCCCGAAGTGCAGCGGGTGATCCAGCACATTTTCGCCCGCGCCGATGCGCAGGGTAAACCGAGCGGCATTCTGGCGCCGGCCGAAGCCGATGCCCGTCGTTATTTGGAATGGGACGCGCGCTTTGTCGCCGTCGGCAGCGATTTGGGGGTGTTTCGCAGCGCAACCTAGTCCCTGTGCGACAAATTCAAAGGCTGAGCGTCTGGCGTTAAACGCAAAATGCTGAGCGCTGAACGCGAAACGCCGCGGTGCGCCGGCTGGCGTTAATTACACGAATCAAGAGGATGTCACGATGAAGATTGGATTTATTGGCCTGGGGATCATGGGAAAACCAATGAGTAAAAATCTGCTTAAAGCGGGTTATGCATTGGTCGTGCTGGATCGCAACACCGAAGCGGTTGAAGAGGTGGTCGCCGCCGGCGCCGAACGGGCGTCGTCGCCGAAAGCCGTGGCCGAGCAGTGCGAGGTTATCATTACCATGCTGCCCAATTCTCCCCACGTCAAAGAGGTCGTACTGGGCGAGAACGGCGTAATCGAAGGGGCCAAAGCCGGCAGCGTGGTCATCGATATGAGTTCCATCGCGCCGCTGGCCAGCCGTGAGATCGCCGCGGCGCTGGCGGCAAAGCACATCCAGATGCTGGATGCGCCGGTAAGCGGCGGCGAGCCTAAAGCCATCGACGGCACGCTGTCGGTGATGGTCGGCGGCGATAAAGGGATTTTCGAGCGCCATGCCGCGCTGCTTAAGTCGATGGCCGGCTCCGTGGTGCACACCGGCGACATCGGCGCCGGCAACGTCACCAAACTGGCAAATCAGGTGATCGTGGCGCTGAACATTGCCGCCATGTCGGAAGCCATGGTGCTCGCCACCAAAGCCGGGGTGGATCCGGAGCTGGTTTATCAAGCCATCCGCGGCGGCCTGGCCGGTAGCACCGTATTGGACGCGAAAGCGCCGATGGTGCTGGATCGCAATTTCAAACCCGGTTTCCGTATCGACCTGCATATCAAGGATTTGGCCAATGCCCTCGATACCTCCTACGGCGTGGGCGCGCAGCTGCCGCTGACCGCCGCGGTCATGGAAATGATGCAGGAGCTGAAACAAGACGATTTGGGTACCGCAGACCATAGCGCACTGGCCTGCTATTATGAAAAACTGGCCCATGTTGTCGTAAAGCGGCAGTAACGGCCTCGGGCGCCGGCCGGGCGCTCTTTCACCCGGCGGAATGCCGGCGTCGTCGGCTTCAGCTCTCAACAGGCGTAGCGGGTAGTTTATGAAAATAGTCATCGCTCCGGATTCATACAAAGAGAGTTTATCGGCGTTGGAAGTCGCGACGCAGATCGAAAAAGGATTTCGTGAGGTGTTTCCCGACGCCGATTACGTCAAGTTGCCGGTGGCGGACGGCGGCGAGGGCACCGTGGAGGCCATGGTGGCGGCCACCGGCGGCGAAATTATCCGCGTGCAGGTCACAGGCCCGCTCGGTAAGCCGGTGGAGGCGTTCTTCGGCTTGTCCGGCGATCGCGCCAGCGCGTTTATTGAAATGGCCGCCGCCAGCGGGCTGGAGCTGGTGCGCAGCGACGATCGCAATCCGCTGCTGACCACCTCTTTCGGTACCGGTGAATTAATCCGCTGCGCGCTGGACCACGGCGTCAAGCACTGCATCATCGGTATCGGCGGCAGCGCCACCAACGACGGCGGGGCCGGCATGGTGCAGGCGCTGGGCGCCCGCTTGCTGGATGGCAACGGTGAGGTTATCGGCTTTGGCGGCAGCCAATTGGCCAGATTGGCCCGCATCGACATCAGCGGTCTGGATGCGCGTATTCGCGGCTGTCGGTTTGAAGTCGCCTGCGACGTCAGCAATCCGCTGACCGGTGACGAGGGCGCTTCGGCGATCTTCGGCCCGCAAAAGGGGGCGACGCCGGCAATGATCCGCGAATTGGATGTGGCGTTGAAGCATTACGCCGACATCATTAAGCGCGATCTTGACCAGGATGTCGATCGTGTCTCCGGCGCCGGCGCCGCCGGAGGAATGGGCGCCGGTCTGCAGGCGTTCTGCGGCGCCGAGTTGCGTCAGGGTATCGAAATTGTCACCGAGGCCTTGGGACTGGAGCAGTTGGTGAAAGATGCGTCGCTGGTGATAACCGGCGAAGGCCGCATCGACAGCCAGACGCTACAGGGTAAGGTGCCGATCGGCGTGGCGCGGGTGGCGAAACGGTACCAGAAGCCGGTTATCGGCATCGCCGGGAGTTTGACCGCCGATGTGGGCGTTGTGCATCAACACGGGCTGGACGCGGTGTTTAGCGTGCTGTATAGCATTTGTACGCTGGAGCAGGCGCTGGAAAACGCCGGCGAAAATGTGCGTATGACAGCGCGCAATATTGCGGCGACGGTGAAGCTCGGTCAGGCGCTACGCTAACGGCTAACGCCCGCCCTGCGCTGGCGCGCCGCCTCAGCCACGGGCGCCCGCTCGTCGTTCGTTCAGACGCGGGCAGGTTTGCACGCTAATCCCACATTGCTCGTTATGGCTTGAGGGCGTTGAGCCCGCTAGCCGCTCAGCCAGGCGCGGGCGGCGATGCGCACATTCTCAATCTCATCAAGCATTTCCAGCCACTCCGGCTCCAATGCCGCGACCTCGACGCCGCTGCGCAGCTGTTGCTCAATATTGGCGCACAATCGCCGCAGCCGCGGCACGCCGCTATAGCTGCAACTGCCGTGCAGTTTATGGATCAGGCTGCCGATATGCTCGTCGTGCGCGCTGCTCGCCACCGCTTCTACACGCTGTTTGATCTCGGGCAGGAATTCGAGCAGCATACCCAGCATCTCCCGTGCCAGATCCGGCTTATCCGCCGCCTGGCGCAGCGCCAGCTGCCAATCAAGCGAGACATCTTGATTGCCGGAAGGCAGCGGCGGCGGGCGGACGTCGCTTGGTCCCTCGCGCGGCGCCGTAGGCGACGCAGGATCGTGAATACCGTAACGCGACAACAGCCGGCGCAGCATCGCTTCATCGATAGGTTTGGCCAGACAATCCACCATGCCGGCATCCAGCAGCCGCTGGCGTTCATCGCTAATAGTATGGGCGGTGACCGCCACAATCGGCGTGTGGGCATGCAGCGGCAACTGGCGAATCAGCTCCGCGGCGCGCAGACCGTCGATTTCCGGCATCTGGATATCCATCAAAATAATATCCAGCGGTTTTTTACGGGCGTAGGCGATAGCCTCGGCGGCGCTGTTACACAAGAGGGTCTGCTCCACCTGCTCTTGCAGCAACGCGCCGATAAGCTTGAGATTGGCGGGATTATCATCCACCGCCATTACGGTCAGCGGCAGGCAGGGCGTGCCGGCCTCGGGCTCGCCGCTTGGCCGCGGCGAGGGGGGCGATTGCAACAGGGGAAGCAGGCGCTGGCCGGATACCGGTTTGGTCAGACAAGCGTCCGCGCCCATTTGTTTCAGCAGCTCCGCCTCTACCATCCAGGCGCCCGGCAGCGCCAGGATAATACAACGGGCATGGCCGCTGGCCTGCAACAGCTCATAGCGCATTTCCTGCAGCGATAGTGTCGCGGTCACCGGTTTACCGAGAAGCAGAATATCCACCTGCGCATCCCCCAGCGCGTCCAGGTCCGGGTAGTGGCTGACCTCAAGGGGCGTGTCCGCCAGCAGTTCGAGGGTGGCCTGCGCCGAGGCGCTATTGGTCTCGATAAGCGCGAGACGTTTATGCATCAGGGCGTCGTAGCGGTGCGGATCGACCCAGGCGTGACAGTTGATCTGCAGCGGAATATGGAACCAAAAGGTGGATCCCCGTCTGGCGCGGCTGCGGAAAGTGATCTCCCCGCCCATTTCGAGCACCAGTTTTTGCGTAATCACCAGCCCCAGACCGGTACCGCCGTGCCGGCGGGTAATACTGGCATCGGCCTGACGGAAAGCCTGGAACAGCTGCGATTGCTGGCGCTCGGGGATACCGATGCCGGTATCGCGGATTTGTACGTTGATTTCCACACGCTCCCGCTCGTGGCCCTGGCGGCTGACGCGAATGATGATATGCCCCTGCTCGGTAAATTTAATGGCGTTGCCGATAAGGTTGGTCATCACCTGTTGCAGCCGCAGCGGATCGCCGATGACATATTCCGGCACCTCGCGCTGCACCTGTAAAATCAGCTCCAGCCCCTTTTCATGGGCGGTATGAGCCAGCAGGATCACCACCTCATCGAGAATGGCCCGTAGTGCGAAGGGGATAGTTTCCAGCATCAGTTTGCCGGCTTCCAGTTTGGAGAAATCCAGTACATCGTTAATGATGCTGAGCAAGTGATTACCTGAGCGCTCAATGGCTTGCAGATAATAGCGCTGGGTAGGGGAGAGCGGTGTTTTCAACGTCTGACGAGTGAAGCCGATGACGCCATTCAGCGGCGTGCGCAGCTCGTGAGACATATTCGCCAGGAACTCTGATTTGATGCGCACCGCCTCCTGAGCGCGTTTTTTCGCCAGATCCAGTTCGACGTTCTGGATTTCCATTTGCTCCAGGGTTTCGCGCAAATCCGACGTGGCCTGATCGATATTTTGCTGCAACTCTTCGTGGTAGGCGCTAAGGGACATCGCCATGGCGTTAATGCCGTTTTTCAGCATGTCCAGCTCGCCGAGCATGTAGCCTTCCACCCGGCTGTCCAATTGGCCGCGGCGGATACGGTCGACGGTGTTGACCATGTTGCGGATAGGGCCGGTGACATCGCGCATCAGACGGTAGGCGAACAACCCGGCGCAGCAAAGACACAGGAGCAGCAACAGCGTGGAAACGAACGCCTCTTTATATTGTTGCAGCCGTACCGCGTCCATATCCAGTTCGATGGCGATATAACCAAGCGGTTTTATGGCGCCGCTGGCCGCGCCATAAGCGCGCTCGCCGTCCGGCAGACTGTCCTCGCGCACGATGGGGGTACGCATAATGAGCGATGAACCGGTGCGTAGCAGGGTCAATCCTTCGGGCATCGGCGCGCCGTCCGGCAACTTCAGCCGCGCCATGTTTTGTTGATAATTGGAGGTAACGAACAGCGTATTGTTCGCATCGAACAGCGAGATGGACCGCACAATATCAGAGTGGTGGCGATGCAGCAGATTGACTAGATGGCGCACCGATTCGCGATTGTGAAACGTCATGCCGTATTCGCTGGACAGCGCCAGCGGCTCGATAATGCTGGCGCCGGCGTCGACCAACTGATGTTGCAGTTCGTTGTAGCGGTGGACGACAAAAAACGCGCTGAGCAGTAAGCCAATGAAAAGCGTCGGAGCCAGGATCAGTATCATCATCCGCGCGCGCAAGCTGTATTTGGTCATAACGGTCCAATATGGGAGAATAGCGTCAGGCTCATTTCGCAAAGGCGTTTCCGGCAATCTATGGCGCAATTCTACTCTGCAAACCGCCGCGTGGCGACCCGTGAGAGGGTCACGGTCTCTTGTGACCAACTGGATGCGTTCGGCCAGGGGTTGGCGCGCCACCGGGGCAAGGTCATGTTTATCCCCGGACTGTTGCCGGGCGAGCAGGCCGAAGTGCGTCTGACCGAGGATAAGCGCCAATACAGCCGCGGCGAAGTTATCCGCCGCCTGAACGACGCCCCTGAGCGGGTCACGCCCCGCTGTCCGCATTATGGCGTGTGCGGCGGCTGTCAGCAGCAGCATATCAGCCAGTCGCTGCAGCAGCGCACCAAGGCCGCGGCGCTGGCGCAGCTTTTTGCGCGCGAACAGCCCGGCGCAGTGCCAGACGTGGCGCAAATCGGTTCCAGCGCCTATGGTTACCGGCGGCGCACGCGCCTGGGGCTGGTCTATCGCCCGAAAGGCCGTCAACTGAGCATGGGTTATCGACAGGCAAAGTCGAGTGAATTAGTAGATATTCACGCCTGCCCCATTTTGCGGCCGGAGCTTGAGCAACTCATCGCGCCCTTGCGCGCCTGTCTCGAGGGGCTGCGGGCCGTGGCGCACTTGGGGCACGTTGAACTGGCGGCGGCGGATAACGGTCCGCTGGTGGTGCTGCGCCACCTGCAGCCGCTGGAGGAAGAAGACCTCCGCCGGCTGCTGGACTTCGCCGCGGCTCAGCAGGTCAGCGTCTGGCTGGCGCCCGATAGCGAGACGCTGGATTGTTTGCGCGGCGAGCCGCCCTATTACCGGATAGCGGCGCTGACGCTGCGTTTCAGCCCGCGCGACTTCATCCAGATTAATGACGAGGTTAACCGGCAGATGGTGGCCCAGGCGCTGGACTGGCTTGCGCCGACGCCCGGCGATCGGGTACTGGATCTGTTTTGCGGCATGGGCAATTTCACTCTGCCGCTGGCACGTTCAAGCGGGCAGGTCACCGGCGTGGAGGGGGTTGCGGCGTTAGTAGCTAATGGGCAATATAATGCGCAGAGTAATTCACTAAGTAACGTGACTTTTTTTCACGAAAATCTTGAGCAGGATGTGATGCGGCAGCCGTGGGCCGTCGGCGGATTTGATAATATATTGCTCGATCTGGCCAGAGCGGGTGCGGCCGGCGTGATGCCTCTGTTGGCGGCGTGGGCGCCGCAGCGCATTGTCTATGTTTCTTGCAATCCGGCGACGCTTGCGCGGGATAGCAAAATTTTATTGGCGGCAGGCTACACCCTGGCACGCCTAGCGATGCTGGATATGTTTCCGCATAGCGGCCATCTTGAATCGATGGCGTTATTTATCAAGCGTTCCGGCATCTCTGCAAGATAGGGAGTGGGTATGGTTGCGGTAAGAAGTGCACATTTGAATCCGGCGGGCGAATTTGCCGTGGACGACTGGGTGGCCAGTCTGGGCCTCGCCAATCCGCAATCAAGTGAACGGCTGGCCGACACCTGGCGCTACTGCGAGCAGCGGTGCAAGGACCATCCGGACGCCCCCCTGCTGTTGTGGCGCGGCATCGAAATAGTGGAAATCTTGTCCATGCTCAGCATGGACAACGACAGCCTGTGCGCGGCGCTATTGTTCCCGCTGGCCGATGCCGGTGTGGTGGAAGAGACGGTGCTGGAGGCGGAATTCGGCAAGAGCATCGTCGAACTGGTGCACGGCGTGCGCGATATGGACGCCATTCGCCAACTGAAAGTGACGCATAACGATTCGATGGCGCCGGAGCAGGTTGACAATGTGCGCCGCATGCTGCTGGCGATCGTCGAGGATTTCCGCTGCGTGGTCATCAAGCTCACCGAACGTATCGCCCATCTGCGCGAACTGAAGGATGCGCCGGAAGACGAACGGGTGCTGGCGGCCAAAGAAAGTACCAATATCTATGCGCCGCTCGCCAATCGTCTCGGCATCGGTCAGCTGAAATGGGAGCTGGAGGATTTCTGTTTCCGTTATTTGCATCCCGATGAATACAAGCGTATCGCCAAGCTGCTGCATGAGCGGCGTATCGACCGCGAACAGTATATTGAGGATTTTGTCGCCTCCCTGCGCAAGGCCATGCAGGAAGAAGGGCTGAAGGCCGATATTTACGGCCGGCCGAAACACATCTACAGCATCTGGCGCAAAATGCAGAAAAAGGCGCTGGAGTTCGACGAACTGTTTGATGTGCGCGCGGTGCGGGTCGTGGTCGAGCGTCTGCAGGACTGCTATGCCGCGCTCGGCATTGTGCATACGCACTTTCGCCATTTGCCGGATGAGTTCGACGATTACGTCGCCAACCCGAAACCCAACGGCTACCAGTCAATCCATACCGTCGTGCTGGGCCCGCGCGGCAAAACGTTGGAAATCCAGATTCGTACGCGCCAGATGCATGAAGATGCCGAGCTGGGCGTGGCGGCGCACTGGAAGTATAAAGAGGGCGGCACCGCCCTTACCGGCGGTCGCTCCGGCTACGAACAGCGTATCGCCTGGCTGCGCAAGCTGCTGGCCTGGCAGGAAGAGATGGCGGACTCCGGCGAAATGCTCGACGAAGTGCGCAGTCAGGTGTTCGACGATCGCGTGTATGTGTTTACGCCGAAAGGGGACGTGGTGGACCTGCCGGCCGGATCCACACCGCTGGATTTCGCCTACCATATCCACAGCGACGTCGGCCACCGCTGTATCGGCGCCAAAATCAGCGGCCGCATCGTGCCGTTCACCTATCAGTTGCGCATGGGCGATCAGGTCGAAATCATCACCCAGAAACACCCGAACCCAAGCCGCGACTGGCTGAATCCCAACTTAGGTTACGTCACCACCAGCCGCGGGCGATCCAAGATCCATAACTGGTTCCGCAGGTTCCGCAAGCAGGATCGGGATAAGAACATTGCCGCCGGGCGTCAACTGCTGGAAGACGAACTGGAACATCTGGGCATCAGCGTGCGCGAGGTGGAGAAAATGTTGTTGCCGCGTTACAACGTCAATACGCTCGATGAACTGCTGGCGTCCATCGGCGGCGGCGACGTGCGCATCAATCAGATGGTCAATTATCTGCAGAGCAAGCTGAACAAGCCCAGCGCCGAGGAGGAAGACAAGCAGGCGCTGAGTCAGCTGACCCAGAAAACCCCGCCGGTGCCGCGCAACCGCGACAACGGGCGGGTAGTCGTGGAGGGCGTAGGCAATCTGATGCACCATATCGCCCGCTGCTGCCAGCCGATCCCGGGCGACGACATCACCGGCTTCATCACCCAGGGGCGCGGCATCTCCATTCACCGCGCCGATTGCGAACAACTGGCGGATCTGCAGGCCAACGCGCCGGAGCGCATTGTTGACGCGGTGTGGGGTGAGAGCTACTCCAGCGGCTATTCGCTGGTGGTGAGAGTGACCGCCAACGATCGCAGCGGCTTGCTGCGCGATATCACCACCATTCTGGCCAACGAGAAGGTCAACGTGCTGGGCGTGGCCAGCCGCAGCGATGTGAAAAAACAGCTGGCCACCATCGATATGGATATCGAAATCTATAACCAGCAGGTTCTGGGACGGGTGTTGTCGAAACTTAACCAACTGCCGGACGTCATCGACGCGCGCCGACTGCACGGAAATTGACGCGTCAAAGGGCGTTTTATGTCTGAACCACATGCCGCCACGGCGCTGCATCGGCTGTTGGCCATTATGACCCGTTTGCGCGATCCGCAAACGGGCTGTCCCTGGGATAAAAGCCAAACCCCGGATTCCATTGCACCCTGCACCCTGGAAGAAACCTATGAGGTGCTCGATGCCATCGCGCGCCGCGACTATGGTGACCTGCGCGCCGAACTGGGCGATCTGCTGTTTCAGGTGGTGTTTTACGCCGAGCTGGCGCGTGAGGAGGGGCGATTTGATTTTGCCGCGGTCTGCGATGCCATCAGCGACAAACTTGAGCGCCGGCATCCGCACCTGTTCGGCGATGCGCCGGCCGCGCCGACGAACCATCGCGAGCAGTGGGAACGGCTGAAAGCGCAGGAGCGGGCGGAAAAGTCCCGCCTGTCGCCGCTGGATGATATTCCCGCCGCGCTGCCGGCGCTGATGAAAGCGCAAAAAATCCAGCAGCGCTGCGCGGCGGTGGGCTTCGACTGGTCGACATTGGCGCCGGTGTTGGCGAAAGTGCACGAAGAGATCGACGAAGTGATGCATGAGGCGCGGCAGCCGGAGGTCGATCCGGACAAGCTGGCGGAGGAGGTGGGGGATCTGCTGTTCGCGACGGTGAATTTGTCGCGCCATCTGGGCCAGACGGCGGAAATCGCCCTGCAGCAGGCCAACCGCAAATTCGAGCGCCGCTTCCGCCAGGTGGAGGCGATTATCGGCGCGCAGGGACTTGACCTGAGGCAGGCCAGCCTGCAGCAAATGGAGGACGCCTGGCAACAGGTGAAGCGCCGGGAGAGGGCGCAACGGCCCGTTGCGCCGTCGGGTGTACAGGAGAGGCTGCGGCAAAGAGAGGCGCGCAGGCGGCAGGTAAAGCGCCGGGAGAAGGCGCAGTAGCGCGCTGCGTTGTCGGGTGTACAGGCGAGACCGCGGCAGCCGAAGATGCTCAGGCGTCAGGTAAGGCGTTTACGCCAAGGGCGCAAGTGTCGCCATTAAAAGTGAATGTCATTCTATCTTGATGATTTTTATTAAAATTTTCACCTTGTTGCGGCGCGCCCGGCTATACGGAAGGCAAACAGGCGTGCGTTGTGAACCAAAACGAATATTTGTGGCGCAATGCGGCTTCAGGTATACTGCCCCCCCGTCCTGGTTATTCCGTCTTTACACCTAATTTCTCAGGTTCAGCATGACAACAAACTATATTTTTGTAACCGGCGGGGTCGTCTCCTCCTTGGGTAAAGGCATTGCCGCAGCCTCCCTGGCGGCTATTCTCGAAGCCCGGGGCCTTAACGTTACCATCATGAAGCTGGACCCCTATATCAATGTGGATCCGGGTACCATGAGCCCTATCCAGCACGGCGAGGTTTTTGTGACCGAAGACGGCGCCGAAACGGATCTGGACTTGGGGCATTATGAGCGCTTCATTCGCACCAAAATGTCGCGCCGCAATAACTTCACCACCGGCCGCATATACTCCGACGTGTTGCGCAAAGAGCGCCGCGGCGACTATCTGGGCGCCACCATTCAGGTCATTCCTCATATCACCAACGCCATCAAGGAACGCATTATTGAAGGCGGCGAGGGCCATGATGTGGTGCTGGTGGAAATCGGCGGTACCGTCGGGGATATCGAATCGCTGCCGTTTTTGGAAGCCATCCGCCAGATGGCGGTGGAAGTCGGGCGCGAGCATACCCTCTACATGCATTTAACCCTGGTGCCGTACATGGCGGCGTCCGGGGAGGTGAAAACCAAACCGACCCAGCACTCGGTGAAAGAGCTGCTCTCCATTGGTATTCAGCCCGACGTGCTGATTTGCCGCTCCGATCGATCGGTGCCCAATAACGAGCGGGCGAAAATTGCTTTATTCTGCAACGTGCCGGAAAAGGCGGTGATTTCGCTGAAAGACGTTGATTCGATTTATAAAATTCCGGCGCTATTGAAATCGCAGGGGCTGGACGATTATATTTGTAAACGATTCAGCTTGAACTGTCCCGAAGCGGATCTGTCTGAATGGGAGCAGGTGATTTACCAGCAGGCGAATCCGGTCGGCGAAGTGACTATCGGCATGGTCGGCAAATACATCGCCTTACCGGACGCCTACAAGTCGGTAATCGAGGCCCTGAAACACGCCGGCCTGAAAAATCGTCTGACGGTGAATATCCGTCTGATCGATTCCCAGGATGTCGAAACCCGCGGCG
Organism: Pseudomyrmex concolor; assembly: GCA_014839585.1. NCBI lineage: Eukaryota > Metazoa > Arthropoda > Insecta > Hymenoptera > Formicidae > Pseudomyrmex > Pseudomyrmex concolor. Next base: position 17,732 of record QVOB01026626.1, on the reverse strand, counting down.
TCGAAATACTGAAAGATTTGGACGCTATCCTGATTCCCGGCGGCTTCGGCTATCGCGGCGTGGAGGGTAAAATCCTGACCGCGCAGTACGCGCGTGAGCAGAAGATCCCCTATTTGGGTATTTGTCTGGGGATGCAGGTGGCGTTAATCGAATTCGCCCGCCACGTGGCGGGGATGCAGGATGCCAACTCTACCGAATTTGTGCCAGACTGTAAATATCCGGTGGTGGCGCTTATCACCGAATGGCGCGATGAAGACGGCAATGTGGAAATGCGCAGCGAGCAGAGCGATCTGGGCGGCACCATGCGCCTCGGCAGCCAGCCCTGCCATTTGGCGGACGATAGCCTGGCGCGGTCGCTGTACGGCGAGGCCACCATTTTGGAACGCCACCGTCATCGCTATGAAGTCAACAACATGCTGTTGAAACACCTCGAGTCTGCCGGCCTGCGCGTTGCCGGCTGGTCGGGAGATAATAAGCTGGTAGAAATCATCGAATACCCGGATCATCCGTGGTTTGTCGCCAGCCAGTTCCACCCGGAGTTCACCTCGACGCCACGCGATGGTCATCCGTTATTCGCGGGCTTCGTTAAAGCCGCGGGCGACTATCAAAAACGGGCGCAGAAATAAAAACAGGGGGCGGCCAGAGCGCGAGCGGCGCCGGCAGCCCGTCAGGAATTGTGTTTTAACTTGTACTGAGGAAATACGAATGTCCAAAATTGTAGAAGTCATTGGCCGTGAAATCATCGACTCCCGCGGAAATCCGACCGTAGAAGCAGAAGTACATCTGGAGGGTGGTTTTGTCGGTCTGGCTGCCGCGCCGTCGGGTGCCTCAACCGGCTCGCGCGAGGCGCTGGAGCTGCGCGACGGCGACAAATCCCGTTTCCTGGGCAAAGGCGTCACCAAAGCGGTTGACGCGGTGAACGGTCCTATCGCTCAGGCCCTGACCGGTAAAGACGCCAAAGATCAGGCCGCGCTGGATAAAACCATGATCGACCTGGACGGCACCGAAAACAAATCCAAATTCGGCGCCAACGCCATTCTGGCCGTGTCCCTGGCCGCCGCCAAAGCGGCCGCTGCCTCCAAAGGGATGCCGCTGTATGAGCATATTGCGGAGCTGAACGGTACGGCGGGTAAATTCTCCATGCCGCTGCCGATGATGAACATCATCAACGGCGGTGAACACGCCGACAACAACGTCGACATTCAGGAATTCATGATCCAGCCGGTCGGCGCGAAAAGCATCAAAGAAGCGGTCCGTATGGGTTCCGAAGTGTTCCATAACCTGTCGAAAGTACTGAAAAGCAAAGGCATGAACACTGCCGTGGGCGACGAAGGCGGCTATGCACCGAACCTGGAATCGAACGCCGCGGCGCTGGCCGCTATCAAGGAAGCGGTCGAGAAAGCCGGTTATGTGCTGGGTAAAGACATCACCCTGGCCATGGACTGCGCGGCCTCTGAATTCTTTGAAGAAGCCACCGGTAACTACAACCTGAAAGGCGAAGGCAAGACCTTCACCTCGCAGGAATTCACCCATTACCTGGGAGATCTGACCAAACAGTATCCGATCGTTTCCATTGAAGATGGCCTGAACGAATCTGACTGGGACGGTTTCGCTTACCAGACCAAAGTACTGGGCGACAAAATCCAGTTGGTGGGCGACGATCTGTTCGTCACTAATACCAAGATCCTGAAAGAAGGTGTCGAGAAAGGCATTGCCAACTCAATCCTCATCAAATTCAACCAGATCGGTTCGCTGACCGAAACGCTGGCGGCCATCAAGATGGCTAAAGATGCGGGCTATACCACCATCATTTCCCACCGCTCCGGCGAAACCGAAGACGCTACCATCGCCGACCTGGCGGTAGGGACCGCGGCTGGCCAGATCAAGACCGGTTCCATGAGCCGTTCCGATCGCGTGGCGAAATACAACCAGCTGATTCGTATCGAAGAAGCGCTGGGCGACCGCGCGCCGTTCAACGGTCTGCGTGAAGTGAAAGGCCAGGCGTAAAGCCGGCACTCAGTCCTGCTCTGCGGCCCTTGGGCCCCTGAGCAGCGTCTGAAAGCAGTCAGGCCCGCTTCGGCGGGCTTTTTTTATTTATCGCTGCGGCCCATGCCGAAACCGGCTGGCGATTTCCGGCGGGCAGACAATACTCAGTCTTATCCGCAGCCGTCATTATGAGAAAGCTATGCAGTACCCGCTTAATGAAATTTTTCAGACACTCCAGGGCGAAGGCTATTTTACCGGCGTGCCGGCGATATTTATCCGCCTGCAAGGTTGCCCGGTGGGGTGTAGTTGGTGCGATACCAAACATACCTGGCAACAGGACGAGGCCGATCGGGTGGTGGCGGGGGAGATCCCGTTAAAAACCGCCGACAGTAGCCGCTGGGCCAGCCTGACGGCGGAAGAGATCACCGCGCTGGTGGTAGAGCAGGGCTGGACCGCCCGCCACGTGGTGATAACCGGCGGCGAGCCTTGCCTGCATGATCTGATGCCGTTGACCCATACGCTGGAGCAGCAGGGGTTTAGCTGCCAGATTGAAACCAGCGGAACCCAGGAGATACATTGCACGCCGCAAACCTGGGTGACGGTATCGCCGAAGATCAACATGCGTGGCGGGCTGCCGGTGCTGGCGCAGGCGCTGGGCCGCAGCGATGAAATCAAGCACCCGGTGGCGCGACAGCGTGATATCGACGAGCTGGACGCGCTATTGGCGACCCTGCACGATACCAAGCAGCGGGTAATCGCGCTGCAGCCCATCAGTCAGAAAGAGGCGGCCACCCGCTTGTGTATCGAAACCTGTATCGCCCGCAATTGGCGCTTGTCGATGCAAACTCACAAATATCTCAACATCGCCTGATTGATGCCCGCCACGTCATTTACCCGGTCAGACGCTTAGGGTGCAATAGCGCGCGCGTCGCTTGAAAAAATCTGGACCCTATACCGTCCCACCTTCTCCGCTTCGCAGAAAAGGCCCGCGAACGTCCGGCGTGATGGACGTGGCGGGTGACTGGCGTAGCGCGCGTTATTGGCCGCGGTAAACGCAACCCGCGGTACAGGTTTCTTTCAGGGTAACGGTGCTCAGCAGCGGCAACTGCGGTTTGAGCTGTTGCCAAATCCATTGTGCCAGCACTTCGCTGGTGGGATTTTCCAGGCCGGGGATTTCGTTAAGATAATAGTGGTCCAATCGATCCAGGATCGGCTGGAAGGCGGCTTTCAATTCGGCGAAATCCATGATCCAGCCGGTATGGGGATCTACTTCGCCGGTCACTTCCAGGCGCACCAGGAAAGAGTGGCCATGCAGCCGGCCACATTTGTGCCCCGCGGGGACATGGGGCAAACGGTGGGCGGATTCAAAGGTAAAATCTTTATATAACGTGGTAATCACTGTCGCTTCTCTTCAACTACATTAACTGCATGATAACGGTTAGCGCGCTATGATGCCATGTCTAGCGCCGCCGGCAACCCTGGGTGCGCAAAATGCGGTTAACCCGGTGGCCAGCCCGCACCGCTCCGGCGCCCTTTCCAGTGTAAAGTGTACGCGCATTCGGCGGACCTGTTCTATCGATAATTCCGATAAGTTTAGCTTTATTTATACCTTATGATGTTTAGTTATTTATTATTCACATCGCATCCTTTATTGTGGACCGGCGAGTGGTTAACCTTACAAACTCTAATGATCTTTATGGCCCGGCCCGGCGTGCCGGCACAAGGAACTGCCTACCCCCATGACGAAACAGGTCCCCCCTACGACAGTGCTGCCGCTAAGCGCGGAGCAGCTGGATCGCTTACAGACAGCGATCGGTGATTTTTCTCCCCTGCAGCTGGCCTGGATTTCGGGTTATTTCTGGGGGCGGTTGGCGGAGCAACTGCGCGATGATCTTATCGCCGCCCGGCTTGATGTGGTGCTGATTAACGCGGGTGACTACAAATTCAAGCAGATCGCGCAGGAAAAATTGCTGCTGATAGTGACCTCCACTCAAGGAGAGGGGGATCCGCCGGAAGAGGCGGTCGCATTATATAAATACCTGTTTTCCAAGAAAGTGCCCGCACTACCGTCGACGCAATTCGCGGTATTCGGCCTCGGCGACAGTTCCTATGAGCATTTTGCCAAAACCGGCAAAGATTTCGACAGCCGGCTCGCGGAGCTGGGGGCGCAGCGCCTGCATGACCGCGTGGATGCCGATGTGGATTATCAGGCGCAGGCCGAGGCTTGGCGTGCCGCCATCGTGGAGCAGTTAAAGTCCCGGGTAGCCGTCGCCAGCCCGGCGCAGCAGCAGCTGGCGGCCAGCGGTAACGTTAACGAGGTGGATTCCAGTCCTTACACCAAAGAGGCGCCGCTCACCGCGCATTTGGCGGTGAGCCAAAAGATCACCAGCCGTCAGTCGCTCAAAGATGTGCGCCATTTGGAGATCGATCTGACCGATTCTGGCCTGCGTTATCAGCCTGGCGATGCGCTGGGGGTATGGTATGAAAACGATCCGGCGCTTATCGGTGAACTTGCTGGCGCTTTTGTGGCTTAAGGGCGATGAGCCGGTCCCGGTGGCCGGGCAGACGCTGCCCCTTGCCGAGGCGTTGCAAAAGCATTACGAGTTGACGCAAAACACCCCGGCCATTGTGGAAGGCTATGCCGCCTTCGCCCGGGACGAGGCGTTGTTGGCCGTGGTGGCGGATAAAGCGCAATTGCAACAGTTCGCGCTTGCGACGCCGATTGTCGACATGGTGCGCCGCGCGCCCATCGAGCTGCGCGCCGAGCAGTTGCTGTCGCTGCTGCGTCCGCTGACGCCGCGTTTGTATTCCATCGCGTCGTCGCAGGCGGAAGTCGACGAGGAAGTGCATATCACGGTCGGCTCACGGTCGGCGTGGTGCGTTACGAGATCGATGGCCGACCGCGTACCGGCGGCGCCAGCGGCTATCTGGCCGACCGGTTGGGAGAAGATGATGAATTGCGGGTGTTTATCGAGCATAACGATAATTTCCGCTTGCCGAGCGATCCCAATACGCCGGTCATCATGATAGGGCCGGGCACCGGGATTGCGCCTTTCCGCGCTTTTTTGCAGCAGCGCGAAGCCGACGGTGCCCCGGGCCAGAACTGGCTGTTTTTCGGTAATCCCCATTTCACCGATGATTTTCTTTATCAGGTGGAATGGCAGCGTTATGTCAAAGAGGGGCTGCTGACCAAAATCAGTCTTGCCTGGTCGCGGGATCAGGCGGAAAAGATCTATGTGCAGGATAGAGTGCGCGAGAAGGGCGCCGAAGTGTGGCGCTGGATCCAGCAGGGTGCGCATATTTATGTCTGCGGCGACGCCAATCGTATGGCCCGTGATGTGGAGCAGGCGCTCGTGGCGGTGGTGGCCGAGCATGGCGGCATGGACCTTGAGCAGGCGGACGAATTTTTAAGTGAGCTGCGCATTGAGCGCCGTTATCAGTGGGATGTCTATTGATGAGCGAACAATAACCGAAAGCCAAATTTTCCGACAATGAGCGGTTAAAAGGCGAAAGCCGTTTTCTGCGCGGCACCATCGCGCAAGATTTGCAGGACGGGCTGACCGGCGGCTTCAATGGCGATAATTTTCAGCTGATCCGCTTTCACGGCATGTACCAGCAAGACGATCGCGATCTGCGCGCCGAGAGGAAGCTGGAGCCGTTGATTAACATGATGCTGCGCTGCCGCCTGCCGGGCGGGGTGATTACGCCGCAACAATGGCTGGGCATCGACGCGTTCGCCGCCGAGCAGACCCTTTACGGCAGTATCCGTCTGACCACCCGGCAAACCTTCCAGTTTCACGGCGTACTGAAGCCGAAGCTGAAAGGGATGCATCAATTGCTGCACCGTTTGGGGCTGGACTCTATCGCCACCGCCGGCGACGTCAACCGCAATGTCCTGTGCACCTCCAATCCGGTGGAATCGGTGCTGCACCGGCAGGCCTGGGAATGGGCGAAAAAAATCTCCGAACATCTGCTGTCGAAAACCCGCGCCTATGCGGAAATCTGGCTGGACGGGGAAAAGACCGAAACCACCGATCAAGAGCCGATCCTGGGGCCGACCTATCTGCCGCGTAAGTTTAAAACCACGGTGGTGGTGCCGCCGCTCAATGACGTGGATCTGCACGCCAACGATCTCAATTTTGTTGCCATCAGCGATAACGGCCAATTGGTCGGGTTTAACGTGCTGGTGGGCGGCGGCCTGGCGATGACCCACGGCGATAAGAGCACCTATCCGCGCAAGGTCAGCGAATTCGGCTTTATCGCTTTGGAGGACACGCTGAAAATCGCTGAAGCGGTGGTCACCACGCAGCGTGATTGGGGTAACCGCTCCAATCGCAAGAACGCCAAGACCAAGTACACCCTGGAGCGCGAAGGCGTCGGCGCGTTCCGGGAAGAGGTGGAGGTGCGCGCGGCGATCGCTTCGGCTGGGTTAAGGGGATCGATAACCAATGGCACCTGACGCTGTTTATCGAAAACGGCCGCATCCTCGATTATCCGGATCGCACGCTGAAAACCGGCCTGGCGGAAATTGCCCGCAGGCATAAAGGAGACTTCCGCCTGACCGCCAATCAGAACCTGATTATTGCCGGCGTCGATAAGAAGGACAAAGCAGCTATTGAGGCGCTGGCGCGTCGGCACGGGCTGATTAACGATGAGGTCACCCCCCAACGCAAGGCGTCCATGGCCTGCGTGGCGTTTCCCACCTGTCCCCTGGCGATGGCCGAAGCGGAACGTTTCCTGCCGCAGTTTGTCAGCAAGGTGGAAACCATCATGTCGGGACACGGGCTGGGGGAGGACGAGATTATCCTGCGCGTGACCGGCTGCCCGAACGGGTGCGGCCGCGTGATGCTGGCGGAAATCGGGCTGGTGGGGAAAGCCATCGGCCGCTATAACTTGTACTTGGGCGGCGATCGCATCGGTACCCGGATCCCGCGCATGTACCGGGAAAATATCACCGAAGACGAAATTCTGAGCATCATCGATGACACCGCGGGCCGCTGGGCGCGTGAGCGTCAGCCGCAGGAGTCCTACGGCGATTATGTGGTGCGGGCCGGGATAGTGCGTCCGGTGGTGGATTCGGCGCGCGACTTTTACGATTAACCGGAGAGATGGCATGAGCGATTGGGATCTCGGCGAATTGAATGCGCTGGACAAAGCGCAGCAAACGGCGGCGCTGGCGGCGGTGAATCAGCAGTTGGAAAGCCAGACGGCGGAACAGCGGGTCGCCTGGGCGCTGGAACATCTGCCGGAGCAGGCGGTGCTGTCATCGAGCTTTGGCATTCAGGCCGCGGTCAGTCTGCATCTGGTGACGCGCCAGCGTCCAGATATTCCGGTTGTTCTGACCGACACCGGGTATCTGTTTCCCGGAAACCTATCGCTTTATCGATGAGCTGACGGAGACGCTGGGGCTGAACCTGCAAATCTTTCGCGCCACGACCTCGCCGGCCTGGCAAGAAGCGCGCTACGGCAAACTGTGGGAGCAGGGCGTTGAGGGGATCGAACGCTATAACCAGCTCAACAAGGTGGAGCCGATGAATCGCGCGCTGGCGACGCTGGGCGCGGGGACCTGGTTTGCGGGTCTGCGGCGCGAGCAGTCCGGCAGCCGCGCCCACCTGCCGGTGCTGGCGATTCAACGCGGCGTCTTCAAGTTGCTGCCCATTATCGACTGGGATAATCGGCAGGTATATCAATACCTCACCCGTCACGGCCTCGGCTATCATCCCCTGTGGGAGCAGGGATACCTGTCGGTTGGTGACACCCACACGACGCGCAAGTGGGAGCCCGGCATGAGCGAGGAAGAGACACGCTTCTTCGGGCTGAAACGCGAATGCGGGTTGCATGCATGAAGGCTAAGGTTTAGCCCCGTTTGGGGGGAGATGGAAAAGCCCGGGGCGGATGCCCCTTGAGTGCTGTTGCTGGAGCCGGAGGGCACTTTCTTGGTTCTATCTCAGTCGGGACGGTCCTCTAAGCCTTGTCCGCGGCGGAGCGGGTCCTTGTTCAGGTCTGCGTGCCGGCGCGGTTCATTTTCGCCGCGGCCTTCACCTGGACGCCGGTGAGTTCGCGCAGCAACGGCCGTAGCAGGATCAGACCGTCGCGGGTACGCCGCGCCAGCTGCCCGTGCAGGTGACGGTCCAGCCACAATACGTTATCGCGCTGGCTCTGGTAACGCACCGTGCCCTGCGGGAAGTGGGCGCTGACTTTCCGTTGCAGGCAACTGTCGCCGGCAACGCCGGAAGTGATATCCAGCACCGGCAGCCCGGCGCGGGCGAACGGCAGCAATGGCGACGGACACGCCGGACTAACGCGAAGTCCCTGATGGAGCAGCAGCGGTATTCCGGCGCGGCGGGCCTGCGCGCTCAGGGCGTCAATCTGCGGCAATAGCGCGTTCGCGCCTGCCGGCAGCTGATAATCGACGCGCAGCTTTTCGCCGGCGATGAGCTGCTGCAGATCCACCACCAACCGCGTTTGCTGTTTCTCCCGCGGCGACATGCGATCAAGGTAGTCCTGGCTGCCCGCCAAATCGGGCGTGACGGCGCTCAACGCCACGAAACGCACGCCGGAGCGCAGCGGCAGGCGTCCCAGTTCGCGCGCCAGCGCCAGCATGATACCGAGGCCGGCGGCATTGTCGTCCACCCCCTGCAGCGTCAACCCTCCGAGGTTGTGGTTCAAATCGCGATCGTCGCGCGGCAGGTAGGTGTCGAGATGGGCGATAACCAGAATCTCTCCTTGCCCGGCCAGGCCGGCTTTGGCGGCGATAGTAGAACTGGCGGTGATGCGACGCCAGTCCACTCGTTCGCCCGGCGCGCCATAGCGATAGCGGGTATTGAAAGCGCGCAGATCGCTTTGATAGCCCAGCGCGCGAAATTGTTGCTGCAGGTGCTCGGCGGCCAGCAGCTCCGTAGGACTGCCCGCCATGCGCCCGGGAAAATAGGTGGCGATAGCGCGGGTTTGCTCTTGGGCATAGCGTTCGGGAGAGATGAGGAGAGGCGGCCTGGGCGGCCGGCGTCAGTCCAGCGCTGACGAACAGCCAGAGCGCAATACATAGGCAAGCGGGGTAACGCATAACGGAAAGTCCTTGTTTACCGGAACGGCCTCAATATTCGGCCACGCAACTGTCGGCTATAGTATGGGGCGGCGGCGACGGCAAAACAATCCCGCTTCGCTGGAAAGTCAATGGTGTCGTTATTCCATAAAGGTAAATCAAATTCTAATTAAGAATTTCATATACCAGAAATGGTCGACGTATAGTCATTATATTGCTAAACACGAACAGAAAGGTTGCTGTGGAATATTTACCGCTATTTGCCGATCTCAGGCGTCGTCCGGTACTGGTGGTTGGCGGTGGCAAGGTGGCCGCGCGCAAAATTCAGCTGTTGATGCGCGCCGGCGCGCAAATCAGAGTGGCGGCGCGGGCGTTATGCCCGGTGCTTGAGGAAAATCCGCCAGGCCGGCGGTCTGTCCTGGCTAGGCGAATCGTTTGAACCGGCCATGCTGGACGACGTTTTCCTGGTGATCGCCGCCACCGATGATGCGGCGCTGAATGCCCGGGTCTCCCAGTGCGCCGAACTGCGCCATCTGCTGGCCAATGTGGTGGACGACCGGCCGTACTGCTCATTTATCTTTCCTTCGATTATCGATCGTGCGCCCATCATGGTAGCCATTTCCTCCGGCGGTTCTGGGAAAAAGCCCTCAATGGGCGCTTCGCCAGTCTGGTGGCGTAGGGACGGCTGGAGCAGGCCGATCAGGCGCTGGATCAGGCCCTGAACGCCGGCCCGGAACACGGGGGCGAGGTGGCGCTGGTCGGCGCCGGCCCCGGCGACAGCGGGCTATTGACGCTGCGCGGGCTGCACAGCTTATGCAGCAGGCGGATGTGGTGCTGTATGACTATCTGGTAAGCCAGGAAATCCTGGAACTGGTCCGTCGCGATGCCGACAGAGTTTGCGTGGGCAAGCGCGCCGGCGAACAATCGATGCCGCAGCCGGAGATCAACCGCCTGCTGGTCACGCTGGCGCAGCAGGGCAAAAAAGTGGTGCGGCTTAAAGGCGGCGATCCCTTTATTTTCGGCCGCGGCGGCGAAGAGCTGCAAACCGTAGCGGCGGCGGGCATCTCGTTTCAGGTGGTGCCCGGTATCACCGCCGCCACCGGGGCCACCGCCTATGCCGGCATTCCGCTGACCCACCGCGAACATGCGCAGAGCATTACCTTTATCACCGGGCATCTGCGTGACGGCGCCGATGCTCTGGATTGGCAGGCGCTGGCGCACGGGCGTCAGACGCTGGCTATCTATATGGGGGTGGTCAAGGCGGCGGAAATCAGCAGCCAGCTGATTCGCCATGGCAGGTCGGCGCAAACGCCGGTGGCGGTGATAAGCCGCGGTACCCGCAGCGACCAGAGCGTTCAGACGGGGATCCTGGCGGAGCTGGATCAACTGGCGCAGGGGGCGCCGACCCCCGCATTGCTGGTGATAGGCGAAGTGGTCGCCCTTCATCATGAAATCAATTGGTTTGGTCAGCAAAACCTGGCGGCGCAAAAGCGCGCGTCGGTGGTCAATCTGGCGTAAGGATGTCATTTATGGATCAACAACGTTTTACCCATCTGCGGCAGCTGGAGGCTGAGAGTATCCATATCATCCGTGAGGTGGCTGCCGAATTCAGCAATCCGGTAATGATGTACTCCATCGGCAAAGATTCATCCGTGATGCTGCATCTGGCGCGTAAGGCCTTTCATCCTGGCAGACTGCCGTTTCCGCTGCTGCATGTGGATACCGGCTGGAAATTCCGCGAAATGTATGCGTTCCGCGATCACACCGCCAGGGCCTACGGTTTCGAGCTGCTGGTGCATAAAAACCCGGAAGGGGTGGCGATGGGCATCAATCCCTTTGTCCACGGTAGCGCCAAACACACCGATATCATGAAGACCGAGGGCCTGAAACAGGCGCTGAATCAATACGCCTTCGATGCTGCCTTTGGCGGCGCCCGGCGCGATGAGGAGAAATCCCGCGCCAAGGAGCGTATTTACTCTTTTCGCGACCGCTTTCACCGCTGGTATCCGAAAAACCAGCGCCCGGAGCTGTGGCACAACTACAACGGCCAGATCAGCAAAGGGGAAAGCATTCGCGTTTTCCCGCTCTCAAACTGGACCGAGCTCGATATCTGGCAATACATTTTTTTGGAAAACATCGAAATCGTACCGCTGTATCTGGCCAAGAAGCGCCCCGTGCTGGAACGCGACGGGATGCTGATGATGGTGGACGACGACCGTATCGACCTGCAGCCGGGTGAAGTTATCGAACAACGTATGGTGCGCTTTCGCACGCTCGGTTGTTGGCCGCTGACCGGCGCGGTGGCCTCCGACGCGCAGACCTTGCCCGAGATCATCGAGGAGATGCTGGTATCCACCACCAGCGAGCGTCAGGGCCGTGTTATCGATCGCGATCAGTCCGGGTCGATGGAAATGAAAAAGCGTCAGGGTTATTTTTAAGGAGCCATCGACATGAACAATGCCATAGCCCAACAGATCGCCGAGCAGGGCGGGGTAGAAGCGTGTCTGCACGCCCAGCAAAATAAAAGTCTGCTGCGTTTTTTGACCTGCGGCAGCGTTGATGACGGCAAAAGCACGCTGATTGGCCGCCTGCTGCACGACACCCGGCAAATCTACGAGGATCAACTGTCGACGCTGCATACCGACAGCAAGCGCCTTGGTACCCAGGGCGACAAACTCGATCTGGCGCTGCTGGTGGATGGCTTGCAGGCCGAGCGCGAGCAGAGCATCACGATTGATGTTGCCTATCGCTATTTCTCAACCGAAAAGCGTAAATTTATTATCGCCGATACGCCGGGACATGAACAGTACACCCGCAATATGGCGACCGGCGCCTCGACCTGCGATGTGGCCATTCTGCTTATCGACGCGCGCAAAGGCGTGCTGGATCAGACCCGGCGCCACAGCTTTATCAGTACGCTGTTGGGCATCCGTCATCTGGTGGTGGCGGTGAACAAAATGGATCTGGTGGCGTTCGATGAGCAGATCTTTCAAGGCATTCGCCAGGATTATCTGCGTTTCGCCGAGCAATTGCCGGTCGATCTGGACATTACCTTCGTCCCGCTGTCGGCGCTGGAGGGCGATAACGTTGCCGCGCCGGCGAACGCTATGCCCTGGTATAGCGGCCCGACGCTGCTGGATGTGTTGGAAACGGTAGAGGTTATCAATCTTAACGAGCAGCAGCCGGCGCGCTTTCCGGTGCAATACGTTAACCGTCCCAATCTGGATTTTCGCGGTTACGCCGGCACCGTAGCGGCGGGCGTACTGCGCGTCGGTCAGGCGGTGAAAGTGCTGCCGTCGGGCGTCACTTCCACCATCAGCCGCATCGTGACCTTTGATGGCGATTTGACGGAGGCCTGGGCTGGCGAAGCGGTGACCCTGGTTTTGGCGGATGAGGTGGACATCAGCCGCGGCGATTTGCTGGTGGACGCCGGCGAGACGCTGACGGCGGTGCAAAACGCCCAGGTCGATGTGGTGTGGATGACCGAACAACCGCTGGTGGCGGGCCAAAGTTTTGATATCAAGATCGCCGGCAAGAAAACCCGCGCGCGGGTGGACAACATTCAGTATCAGGTTGATATCAACACCCTGACTCAGCGTGTGGCCGACAGTCTGCCGCTTAACGGTATCGGTCTGGTGGAGCTGGCGTTCGACGAGCCGATGATTTTGGATAAGTATGCCGATAATCCGACCACCGGCGGCATGATTTTCATCGACAGGTTGAGTAATGTCACCGTCGGCGCCGGCATGGTGCGCCAGCCGCTACAGGACGTTTATCGCGAGCCGGGCGCCTACGGCGAATTTGAGCTGGCGCTCAACGCGCTGGTGCGCCGTCATTTTCCGCACTGGGGCGCACGCGACCTGCTGGGAGGCAAATAATGACCGCCGACGCAGGGCGTCCTGTCGACGACAATGTGGTTTGGCATACGCATCCGGTTTCCCGCCAGGATCGCGAGGGGATGCATAAGCACCAGGGGGCGGTATTGTGGTTTACCGGTCTGTCCGGCTCGGGCAAATCGACCCTCGCCGGCGCGCTGGAGCAGGTGCTGCATCAGCGGGGCGTCAGCACCTATTTACTGGACGGCGACAACGTCCGCCACGGTTTGTGCCGCGATCTGGGCTTTAGCGATGACGATCGGCGCGAGAATATTCGCCGCGTAGGCGAGGTGGCGCGGCTGATGGTTGACGCCGGTCTCATCGTGTTAACCGCCTTCATTATTTCACCCCGCCGCGCCGAGCGGCAGTTGGTGCGCGATATGCTGCCCGCCGGCCGCTTTATCGAAGTGTTTGTCGATACGCCGCTGGCCGTCTGCGAGGCGCGCGATCCCAAAGGGCTTTACCAAAAAGCCCGCGCCGGCGAGCTGCGTAATTTTACCGGTATTGACGCGGTTTACGAGGCACCGCAGCGGCCGGATCTGCATCTGGATGGCGAACAATTGGTAACAAATTTGACCGGTCGTTTATTAGATCTGCTGGATGAGCGCGTTATTATCAACTCCTGAATGCGCTGCCGGCGAGCGACTGAACTTCGCCGGCGATTACCAGCCAGAGACAGGTCTTGATGCCGAACGTTACCGAGATAAAACGCGCTATTCCTTCCAAATTCAGCCTCGCCCCTGGCCGTACGCTTCGCCGGGATGAGCCGCCTTATGCCCTGTGGGGCGGTATCGCCGGGTTTGTCTTTTACTGGCTGGCTTTTGCTGTGCCGATTCTGCAATTTGGCGCCAACGCCCCGTTTTTCCTGCTCTACACCTGGCCGTTCTTTCTGGCGCTGTTGCCGGTGTGCGTGCTGATGGGCGTCATCTACAGCGTGCTGCTTGGCGGCAGAGTTTGCCTGTCGCTGCTGGCCACCGGTTTGTCGGTCTTCAGCCTGTTCTGGCTGGTGTTCATTTTTCTCTCGGGCTGGTAACGGCCAGTACGCCTCTTTATGCGGTAACAAAGCGTAAGAAATCGGTAAAAAAGCCCCTGAGCCGTCGACTTTTTGGCGCAAACGCCGCGGTATTTGCCGGCTGGTGTGGAGTCCGGCCGCAAGTTATGGGATGATTATGCCGTCATTCAGGGGGCGGTATGGGAAAACTGACGCTGCTGTTATTAGTATTGCTTGGCTGGCTACAATATTCGCTATGGCTGGGTAAAAACGGTGTGCACGATTTGGTGCGCGTCGAGAGCGACGTTGCGGCGCAGCAAAGCAACAATGCGCAGCTCAAAGCGCGCAACGATCAGCTCTTCGCGGAAATTGATGATTTGAACGGCGGCCAGGAAGCCATCGAGGAACGCTCACGCAACGAGCTTGGCATGATAAAGCCGGGCGAGACCTTCTATCGTCTGGTGCCGGAGCAGGCGAAACGGCAGCCGGCAGCGCCCGCGATACAAGACAATCAATAATGATAGCACTAGCAGGGCAGACCCCTGATGTTATCGCCGTACTACCGGCGGCCGGTATCGGCAGCCGCATGCAGACCGCCCTGCCCAAACAATATCTCACCATCGGCAACAAAACGTTGCTCGAACACGCCATTGACGCGCTGCTGCGTCATCCTTGCGTCCGCGAGGCGATCGTGGCGATAAGCGCGGAAGACCGCTGGTTCCACCAATTGCCGGTCTCGGCCGACCCACGGGTGCGTGTTGTCACCGGCGGGTCGGTGCGCGCCGACTCGGTCATGGCCGCGCTGCGCCGCACCCGCGCGGCATCATGGGTGCTGGTGCACGACGCCGCGCGCCCTTGCCTGCATCAAGACGATCTCCGCCGCCTGCTGGCGATAACGGCGCATACCGAGGTGGGCGGGCTCCTGGCGACGCCGGTGCGCGACACCATGAAACGCGCCCACACTGGCTCGGACATTATTGCCGCCACCGTCGAGCGCGAGGATTTATGGCATGCATTGACGCCGCAGCTGTTTGCGCGCGACCTGCTGATAACCTGCCTTGAGCGGGCTCTGGCGGAAGGTGCGACCGTAACCGATGAGGCCTCGGCTTTGGAGTGTTGCGGTTATGCGCCGCTGTTGGTACCGGGGCGCGCGGACAACATCAAAGTGACCCGCCCGGAAGATTTGGCGCTGGCCCGCTTCTTTTTTTCTCAATTGGCTAATACGGAGAGCGTGTAAATGCGTATCGGACACGGTTTCGACGTGCACAAGTTCGGCGGCGAAGGCCCGCTTATCATCGGCGGCGTGCGTATCCCTTACCTGCAGGGCCTGCTGGCGCATTCCGATGGCGACGTTGCGCTGCACGCCGCCACCGACGCCCTGCTGGGCGCCGCCGCGCTGGGCGATATCGGCAAATTGTTTCCGGATACCGATCCGGCCTTCAAAGGGGCCGACAGCCGCGCGTTATTGCGCGAAGCCTGGCGACGGATTGCGGCCAAAGGTTACCGTCTGGGCAATCTGGATATTACCCTTATTGCCCAGGCACCGAAGATGGCCCCGCATATTCCGCAAATGCGCGTGAATATCGCGGAAGATCTCGGTTGCCACATGGATGATGTCAACGTCAAGGCGACGACCACCGAACAGTTAGGCTTTACCGGTCGCGGCGAAGGCATTGCCTGCGAGGCGGTGGCGCTACTGGTCAGGACCTCATGACTGACGATCTGGACTATCATCAGCTGCACTGGTTGCAGGGCAAACCGGCCGCGACCGGTTTGATGAAAGCCGGGGCGGCGGATTTTCAGGTACGTGAAACGCTCGGGTTCGAGCCGGACGGCGAAGGTGAACATTTGCTGGTGCGGCTGCGCAAAACCGGCTGCAATACGCCGTATGTTGCCGAGGCGCTGGCGGCCTTTGCCGGTATTCCCGCCCGCGCCGTGAGCTACGCCGGGCTGAAAGATCGCCACGCCGTTACCGAACAGTGGTTTTGCCTGCATCTGCCCGGTAAAAGCGATCCCAACTTCGCGGCATTCCAGCTTGCGGGTTGCGAGATTCTCGCCACCGCCCACCATCGGCGCAAACTGCGCATTGGCACTCTTAAGGGCAACGCCTTCACCCTGACGCTGCGTGAGATAGGCGACCAGGCGGAGGTCAACGCGCGGTTGAACCGCCTTGCCCAGGAAGGCGTACCGAATTATTTCGGTCATCAGCGGTTCGGTCATCAGGGTAATAATCTAAGGCTGGCGCAGCGCTGGGCCGATGATAATCGGCGCATTAAAGATCGCAGCAAGCGCAGCTTTGCACTTTCCGCCGCCCGCAGCGCATTGTTCAATAGCGTGGTCAGCCAGCGCCTGGCGCAATTTGGGCCAGCGCGCGTGCTGAACGGCGACGCCCTGCAATTAACCGGCCGCGGCAGCTGGTTTGTCGCCACGACGACGGAGCTGCCGGTGCTGACCGACCGGCTGGCGGCGGGGGAGCTTTCTCTAACGGCGCCATTGCCGGGGGAGGGAGCATTGGGTTCCCATGCTGCTGCTGCGGCGTTTGAACAAACTTGTCTGGCGACGCAGCCGGCGCTCATGGCGCTGCTGGCGCGCGAGCGTTTGACGCCGGCGCGACGCGCCCTGCTGCTGCGGCCGGAGGCGTTAAGCTGGCATTAGCAAGACCACGCGACGCTGACGCTTTCCTTCAGCCTGCCTGCAGGCAGTTATGCTACGACGGTAGTGCGTGAATTGCTGGATGCCCCCGCCGATATTGACCACTGACCCGTCAGCGTCAACACGAAACCTTTCAGCTGCGGTTTGACTGCCGCGGTCAGCCCGCCGTTACGCCTCGCGCCACCCTCTGATGCGCGGCGGCTAAATTTGCCTCATCCGCTGAATTGCCGGCTTCACCACGGTGACGTTTCATGCCATTATTGCTCTCTATTTCCGCCCTGATCGTGCGCCGGTGTCCCTGACCGGCGGCGGGCCAGGCCGGTTTTTTGCCTTTCACCGCAGGGCGGCGTGGTGCGGGAGATTTTCTTATAACCTCAAAAAAGACTATGCGCATACTTTTAAGCAACGATGATGGCATTCATGCGCCCGGCATTCAGCAGCTGGCGGAAGCGTTACGCACGCTTGCTTCCGTACAGATCGTGGCGCCGGACCGTGACCGCAGCGGCGCGTCCAATTCGCTGACGCTGGACGCGCCGCTGCGCACGCAAACCCAGCCCAACGGCGATATCGCCATCCTCTCCGGTACCCCCACCGACTGCGTCTATCTCGGCGTCAATGCCCTGATGCGCCCCGGACCGGATATTGTGGTGTCCGGCATCAACGCCGGGTCGAATTTGGGCGACGACGTTATCTACTCCGGCACCGTCGCCGCCGCGATGGAAGGACGCCATCTGGGCTATCCGGCGCTGGCGGTGTCGCTGAACGGCACCCGCCATTTCGCCACCGCCGCCGCCGTCACCTGCCGCCTGCTGCACGCGCTGACGAGCACGCCGTTGCGCACGGGCAAAATTCTTAACGTCAATGTCCCCGACCTGCCGCTGTCGTCCCTCAAGGGGTGCAAAGTCACCCGATGCGGCAGCCGGCATCCTGCCAGCGAGGTTATCCGGCAAACCGATCCGCGCGGCCGGGAAATGCTGTGGATCGGGCCGCCGGCCGGCTCCTTCGATGCGGGGCCTGACACCGATTTCGACGCCGTCAACCGCGGTTGTGTCTCCCTGACGCCGCTGCAGGTGGATTTGACCTCCAGCGCCGCACTGCCCGTACTGAGCGACTGGCTCGGCAATACGGAGGGGCTCGGCCCATGGTAGACGGACGCACGCAGACGTTGCTGGCGCAGCTGCGCCAG
>QVOB01026625.1:0-69847 GCA_014839585.1 Pseudomyrmex concolor | reverse complement strand
CCGTAAATTTCAACGATTATACTGGCCTGGCGCAATGGCACGAGCTGCAGCGGCTGTCTACCCAATTGCTGCATACACCGTTTAACGCCGAGGGCATCATCACCAATATTACCGTCGACGCCAACGGCACCCGCCATATTGCGCTGCACAATGAGCCCGAAAGGGTATCCCTGTGGCGCAACGTGGGCGCAACCCTGCTGCTGATACTGTTGCTGACGCTCGCCGCGTTCAACGCTATCCTGCTGGTGCGTCGCCTGCACAACGGCCGACGGCGCGCGCGGGACATCCAGCGCTATTATGACGGCTGCTTCAGCCACGAGGCGATAGCCGCGAACGGCAACCGCGTTTGGCGCGACTGATAGCCATCAATGTCATCCCCGGTCGGGTGGCAAGTATGCTACTCTGAATGTTGACCGGGCCGTTTGGCGCCATGCCGCAGCCCCTCCTCCTTGCCCTGCTTACGCTCTGGAGTCCGCATGTCCGCAGTCATCGACTGGCGCCATATTGATACCGTCATTCTTGATATGGACGGCACGCTGCTGGATTTGGCCTTCGATCGTGACTTCTGGCTGTCTCGCGTACCGGCAGCCCTTAGCCAACGGCGCGGTATCACCCCGGCTGAGGCCAGCGCCCTGATAGACCGCGAATACCACAGCGTGCGCCATACCTTGAACTGGTACTGTTTCGATTACTGGAGCCGGCGGCTGACGCTGGATATCGCCGCCATGACCGCTGAACTTGGCCATACCGTGCGGTTGCGCGACGATACGCTGCCGCTACTGAGCGCATTGCGCCAGCACGGCCGCCGCTTCATCCTGCTGACCAACGCCCACCCCGACGGTCTGGCGGTGAAAATGCGCCACACCGGTCTGGGCCAGCACCTTGATTTATTACTTTCTACCCATACATTTGGTTATCCCAAGGAAGATCAGCATTTGTGGCAGCGCGTACGGACGCATACCGGTTTTGATCCGGCGCGAACGCTGTTCATCGATGACAGCGAGCCGATTCTCGATGCGGCCAGCCGCTTTGGTATCCGCTATTGTTTCGGCGTCAGTAATCCTGATTCCGGAGTGGCGCCGCAAACCTTCCGGCGACATCCGTCACTGAATGATTATCGGACGCTGCTGCCTGCGCTGGCTAGAATGATGTGCTGACACTCAGGAGGCGAAATGAAACCCAAAGACGCTAACGGCGATACTCCGGCCGTACGGCTGGACAAGTGGCTGTGGGCGGCGCGTTTTTATAAAACCCGCGCTCTGGCCCGCGAGATGATTGAGGGCGGCAAGGTCCTACAATGGCCAGCGCAGCAAACCCGGTAAAACCATGGAGCTGGGCGCGGAAATCACCCTGCGTCAAGGCAACGACGAGCGTCAGGTGTGCGTGCGATCAGCGATCAACGCCGTCCGGCCAGCGATGCGCAGCAACTGTATCAGGAGACCGACGCCAGTATCGCCAAACGGGAGAAAATGGCCGAGGCGCGAAAACAGAACGCCCTGACCATGCCCCATCCGGACCGGCGCCCGGACAAAAAAGAACGCCGCAATCTGATTAAATTTAAATATGGCGAATCGGGCGAGGCGGAATAACCCCTCCCTGCGCCGCAGGCATGAGAGACCACGATGACCCATCAAGACCAACTGCACCGTTACCTCTTTGAAGACTATGCCGTCAGGGGTGAACTGGTGTCCTTACAGGAAACCTACCGCCAGGTGCTGGGCCAGCACAATTATCCGCCGGCGGTGAAAACGCTGCTGGGGGAACTCCTGGTCGCTACCAGCCTGCTTACCGCCACGTTGAAATTCACCGGCGAAATTACCGTCCAGTTGCAAGGGGATGGCCCGCTGCGGCTGGCGGTCATTAACGGCGACGATCGGCAGAACATGCGCGGGCTGGCTCGCATCAACGGCGACATCGCCGATGACGCCACCCTGGCGCAAATGGTGGGCAACGGGTATTTGGTGATTACCCTGACCCCCGCCGAAGGCGAGCGGTATCAGGGCGTAGTCGGCCTGGAAGGGCCCCGTTTGGCGGACTGCCTGGAAAACTACTTCCTGCAATCGGAGCAGTTGCCGACGCGGCTGTTTATCCGCACCGGCGAGTATCAGGGAGAGGTAGCCGCCGCCGGCCTGCTGCTGCAGGTATTACCCGGCCAGGATACCCGCGCCGACGATTTCGATCATCTGGCGCAGCTCACCGCAACGGTGAAGGGCGACAAAGTGTTTGCTCTGCCGGCCAACGACGTTTTGTATCGTCTTTATCATCAAGATCAGGTGACCGTTTACCCGGCGCAATCGGTGCAATTCCTTTGCACCTGCTCACGCCAGCGCTGCGCCGATGCGCTGATGACCTTGGGCGAGCAGGAGTTGCACGACATGCTTGAGCAGGACGGCGAAGTGGATATGCATTGCGATTTTTGCGGTAGCCATTATCGTTTCGATGCCGACGCCATTGCTGACCTGCAACAGCAGGCGGCGCAGGGACATTCGCCGCAGGCTTAGGATTTACCCTATTGCCCCGCCGGACGATTGCCTCTCCGGCGGCGTATGTTAAGGTAATAACTTATTTTCCGTGCGCCCGTCCGCAAAATAATGTAAAGCCTGCCCGCTCAGGTTAATCCTTGATTTATCTCTCGGCGCGCCCACCGCTAATCCCTACAATAGCTAACGGTACTTATTGAACTAAGGAGCAGTGACATGGTAAGTGAGAGTATTACCCCGCAGCAATGGCTCAGTTATGGAATGACGGGCTGCCGCGAACTGGTGTACAACCCGGGCTACGATCAGCTGTTTGCAGAAGAAACCGACCCCGCCCTCAGCGGGTTTGAACGCGGTACGCTAACCCAATCGGGCGCTGTGGCGGTCGACACCGGAATTTTCACCGGCCGGTCACCCTTCGATAAGTATGTGGTGCGTGACGATAAAACCCGCGACACCTTGTGGTGGTCCGACCAGGGTAAAGGCGCCAATGACAATCATCCCCTTGACCAGCAGACCTGGGATCACCTCAAAAGGCGGGTCGGCCAGCAGCTAAGCGGCAAGCGCCTGTTTGTCATTGATGCTTTCTGCGGCGCCAATGAGGATAGCCGGCTGCGGGTGCGTTTTGTGACCGAAGTCGCCTGGCAGGCGCATTTCGTTAAAAACATGTTCATTCGGCCAAGCGACGAAGAACTGCGCGACTTTGAACCGGATTTCGTGGTGCTTAACGGCGCCAAATATACCAATCCCGATTGGCGTGAACAGGGTCTGCATTCGGAAAACTTTGTCGCTTTCAACCTGACGGAAGGCATTCAGCTTATCGGGGGGACCTGGTACGGCGGCGAAATGAAAAAGGGGCTGTTCTCGGTGATGAATTACCTGCTGCCGCTTAAAGGAATCGCTTCCATGCATTGCTCGGCCAACGTCGGCATCGACGACGACGTGGCGCTGTTTTTCGGTCTGTCCGGCACCGGCAAAACCACGCTATCGACAGACCCTTGCCGCCGTCTGATAGGCGATGATGAACACGGCTGGGACGACGACGGCGTCTTCAATTTTGAAGGGGGCTGTTACGCCAAAACCACCCGCCTTTCGCCTGAGGCGGAGCCGGAGATCTATCAGGCGATTCGCCGTAACGCGCTGTTGGAAAATGTGGTGGTGCGGGCGGACGGTAGCGTGGATTACGACGATGGCAGCAAAACCGAAAACGCCCGCGTGTCCTATCCCATCGATCATATCGATAATATCGTTAAACCGGTGTCGCGCGCCGGACACGCTACGCGCGTCATCTTCCTGACGGCGGATGCCTTCGGCGTACTGCCGCCGGTCGCCAGCCTGTCGATGGAACAGGCCCAGTATCATTTTCTGTCCGGCTTTACCGCCAAACTGGCGGGAACCGAGCGGGGTGTGGTGGCGCCGGTGCCCACCTTCTCCGCCTGCTTTGGCGCGGCGTTTTTGTCGCTGCACCCCACCGCCTATGCGGATGTCCTGGCCAAACGCATGCACGCCGCCGGCGCCCGTGCCTATTTGGTCAATACCGGCTGGAACGGCAGCGGCAAACGGATTTCCCTTAAGGATACCCGCGCGATCATCAACGCCATACTGCGCGGCGATATCGACGATGCGCCAACCGCTACCCTGCCGGTTTTCAATCTATCGATCCCGACCGCGCTGCCGGGCGTGGACAGCGCGATACTCGATCCGCGCACCACTTACGCCAGCGTCGACGAATGGCGGGCCAAGGCGGACAGCCTGGCCCAGCGATTCATCGATAATTTCAGTAAGTTCACCGACACGCCGGCGGGGGTGGCGCTGGTGAGCGCGGGTCCGCAGCGCTGAACCGGCTGGGCCGCGCGTCAGGCGCGGCTCTGCCCCCGCGCCCGTGACACCTTGGTAAGACAGCCGCTCAGTAAGCGGCCATACCGTCACGCGTATGACGTTTGCCCCGCGTGCGCGCCGATCGGCCCGCATATGGCCATGCCATCTTGCGTGTGGCGCTCTGGCCCGCCCGCCGGCCCGGAGGCGGCGCACTCTGCCTGAGCCGCCGCTTAGTCGGCGCTTTTGCCGGCGGCTTTGGCTTTACTGACGCTGGCGCCGTGATCCACCGACGCGACCGGCAGCGGCAAATAGGCGCGGATACGCAAGCCCTGCCGCGCGCTGCGGCCGATTTCCAGCTTACCGGCATGCGCATCGATGATGCGCTGGACAATGGCCAGACCGAGGCCGGTACCGCTGGTGCTGCGCGCGCTGTCGCCGCGCACGAACGGTTGAAATAAGTACTGTAATTGATCCGGCTGGATGCCCGGACCATCATCCTCGACCTCAAACCAGACCCGATTGGTTTCGCGCCCGCTATTTACCTTTATCCAGCCGTTGCCGTAGCGCGCGGCATTCACCACCATATTCAGCGCCGCGCGTTTGATGGACAGCGAATTGACGTTAACAATAAGTTCCTCGCCGCAAATATCGGTTTCGATCACGCGCTCATAACCGCTCTCCGCCGCCACCACCTCGGTCAGGATGCTGTCGAGATCCGCCATTTCGGTCTGCATCTCCTGGCCGGTGCGCAGATAATCGATGAACTGCTCAATGATAGCGTTGCACTCTTCGATATCTTTATTGATCGACTCGGCAAGATAGCCGCCTTCCGCGCTCATCATTTCCGTCGCCAGGCGGATACGGGTCAGCGGCGTGCGCAAATCATGGCTGACGCCGGCCATCAACAAGGTCCGGTCATCCGCCAACAGCTTGACGCCGGCCGTCATCTGGTTGAACGCCCGCGTCACCGAGCGCACCTCCGAGGCGCCATACTCCCGCAGCGGCGGTGGAATGATGCCCTTACCCACCTGCAGCGCGGCATGTTCCAAATCCACCAGCGGCCGGTTTTGAATACGGATAAACAGCCAGGCGCCGCCGATAGCCAGCAACATAATCGCCAGGGTGTAACGGAATAACGGCGAGAAGTCGCCCTGATGGATTTCGGTCAACGGAATGCGTACCCAGATATCCGGCGATAACCAGGTTTTCAGCCAGACAACGGGGGAATTTTTGGTGACTTCGACGCGCACATCGGTCGGGCCGCCGAGCTGCTGAGCCATTTGCTGGCTCAGGAATTCATAATGTTGCGCCCAGCGCAAGCCGCTCTCTTCCGCGGCCGGATTGGTGTAAAGCGAGATACCCAATTCACGGTAAATTTCGCGCCGGAATGCCGGCGGCACTTCCAATAACGTGCCGTCTTCCAATTGCAGCCGATCGGTCATCAACATTCTGACTTCATAAGCCAGCACTTTATTGAACTGTTGCAGACTCGGTAAGATGGCGAAATTCAAGACCACCAGATAGGTCGTTACCAGGCTGACGAACAGCAAGGTAACGATTAACAACAGGCTGCGGGCGAAGGAACTGCGCGGAGAGATGCGCCATCGCATCATGCTTTACTGCCGTCCGGCACAAAGACATAGCCCAGACCCCATACGGTCTGAATATAGCGCGGATGGGCGGGATCTTCTTCCACCATGCGCCGCAGACGCGAGATCTGCACATCGATTGAGCGTTCCATGGCGCTATACTCACGGCCGCGCGCCAGATTCATCAGTTTATCACGGGACAACGGCTCCCGCGGGTGGCTGACCAACGCTTTAAGCACCGCGAACTCACCACTGGTCAGCGGCATCGGCTCATCTTCGCGGAACATCTCACGGGTACCGAGATTAAGCTTGAACTTGCCAAAGGCGATGATAGCCTCTTCCTGCGACGGCGCCCCCGGAAGCTCATTAGCCTGCCGGCGCAGTACCGCGCGGATACGCGCCAGCAGTTCACGGGGGTTGAAGGGCTTGGGAATATAGTCATCGGCACCGATTTCCAGGCCAACGATACGGTCCACTTCCTCCCCCTTGGCGGTGACCATAATGATCGGCATCGGGTTGCTTTGGCTGCGCAGCCGGCGGCAAATAGACAGCCCATCCTCCCCCGGCAGCATCAGATCCAGCACCATCAGATGGAAGGATTCACGCGCCAGCAAACGGTCCATCTGTTCGGCGTTGGCGACGCTGCGTACCTGAAAGCCCTGCTCGGTCAAATAACGCTCAAGGAGCGCCCGCAGGCGCATATCGTCATCCACAACCAGGATTTTGTAATTCTCTTGCATTATCTCTCTCCCAAAGGCGAAACGCCCGTAAAGGATATTGTTCAAAAAACCGGTGGATCACTGACAGCGAATTCAGGTGACCATTCTAAGCGAAATTGTTACAAAGCATATGAAGATGCGTAGTTATCAACACTTTCCGCGCGTGATCGCCCCGATAATAACATCTGTCGCGCCGCCGCGAATAATAATTAACGGCCACGACGATCATCCACCGCCCCGCGCACGTCATCCTTGATATGAGATGGAGTTAATATACCAGGTGCGACGTCCGCCGGGGGTAACCACCTCCGCCTCATCATCCACCGCCTTTTTGATCAAGGCGCGCGCCATGGGCGAATCGATGGAGATATAGTCCTTATGTTTATAAATTTCATCGGGACCGGCGATACGAAAGCGTTTCGTTTCCCCTTCAGGGTTTTCCACTTCCACCCAGGCGCCGAAGAATATCCGCCCCTCCTGCTGCGGGGAGTAATCCACCACCCGCGCCTCTTTCAGCACGCGGCGCAAATAACGCACCCGACGGTCAATCTCGCGCAGAATTTTCTTATTGTAATGATAATCCGCATTTTCACTGCAATCGCCCAGACTGGCGGCCCAGGCAACCTTCTCGGTGATCTCCGGCCGGTAGCGTTTCCACAAATGGTCCAGCTCATCCTGCAACTCCTGATAGCCCTGTCGGGTAATAAGGTTGGTTTTCATCGTCACCTGTCATCGCACTATGTCGCCAATAACGGCAATATACCATAGCGGCGGCGGGGGTGAACGGACGCAGGCGGCTGGCATTTTGCCGCCGCAAACCGTATAACTGTGCAGGCCCAAGCAATCCTTATGACAAAACGAACGTTAACGCATGAATAGAGAGTCATTGAACCATCTTATCGCCGGCGAGCTGAAAGCCCGGGCGGAGCAGGTGGACGCCGCGGTGCGGCTCCTGGACGAAGGCAACACCGTGCCTTTTATCGCCCGCTATCGTAAAGAAGTCACCGGCGGGCTGGACGACACACAGCTGCGTACGCTGGAAACGCGTCTGGGTTATTTGCGCGAACTCGATGAACGGCGCCAGAGTATTCTGAAATCCATCGACGAACAGGGCAAGCTTACCGAGGCGCTGGCGTCGGCTATCCAGGCGACCTTGAGCAAGACCGAGCTGGAAGATCTCTACCTGCCCTATAAACCCAAACGCCGCACCCGCGGCCAGATAGCCATCGAGGCGGGGCTGGCGCCGCTGGCCGATCGGCTTTGGCAGGACTCGTCAACGGACCCCGATACCGCGGCAGCCAGTTTCGTTAACCCTGATGCCGGCGTGTCCGACGCCAAAGCGGCCCTTGACGGCGCGCGTTATATCCTGATGGAGCGCTTTGCCGAGGATGCCGCGCTGCTGGCGAAAATCCGCGCTTATCTGTGGAAAAATGCCCATCTGGTGGCGCGGGTGGTGCCCGGTAAAGAGGAAGAAGGCGCCAAATTCCGCGACTACTTCAATCATCACGAACCGCTGTCTCAGGTCCCCTCGCACCGTGCGCTGGCCATGTTGCGCGGACGCAACGAGGGTGTGTTGCAGCTGGCGCTGAACGCCGATCCGCACGTCGACGAGCCGCCGCGTGCCAGCTACTGCGAGCAGATGATCGCCGATCATTTGCAGGTGCGCTTCGATCAGGCGCCGGCCGATAGCTGGCGTAAAACGGTCATCAGTTGGACCTGGCGCATCAAAATCCTCATGCATCTGGAAACCGAACTGATGGGCAGCATGCGTGAAAAGGCCGAGGAAGAAGCGATCCAGGTCTTCGCCCGCAACATGCGTGATTTACTGATGGCGGCGCCGGCGGGACTGCGCGCTACCATGGGCCTGGATCCGGGGCTGCGCACCGGCGTCAAGGTCGCGGTGGTGGATGCCACCGGCAAGCTGGTAGCGACAGAGACGCTCTATCCCCACACCGGCCAGGCCGACAAAGCCGCGGCGGCCGTCGCGGCGCTGTGTCTGAAACATAACGTGGAACTGGTCGCCATTGGCAACGGGACTGCGTCGCGGGAAACCGAACGGTTTTATGCCGAAGTCCAGAAACGTTATCCCGATGTGAAAGGGCAAAAAGTCATCGTCAGCGAGGCCGGCGCGTCGGTGTATTCCGCCTCGGAGCTGGCGGCGCAGGAGTTTCCCGATTTGGACGTCTCGCTGCGCGGGGCGGTTTCCATCGCCCGCAGGCTGCAGGATCCGTTGGCTGAGCTGGTCAAAATCGATCCGAAATCCATCGGCGTGGGTCAATATCAGCACGATGTCAGCCAAAGCCTGCTGGCGAAAAAGCTAGACACGGTGGTCGAGGACTGCGTCAACGCCGTCGGCGTTGATTTGAATACCGCTTCGGTGCCGCTGCTGATTCGCGTCGCCGGCCTGACGCGCATGATGGCGCAAAACATCGTCAGCTGGCGGGATGAGAATGGCCGTTTCCGCGATCGTCAACAGTTGCTGAAAGTTCCCCGCCTGGGCCCCAAAGCGTTTGAACAATGCGCCGGCTTCCTGCGCATCAATCACGGCGACAATCCGCTCGACGCCTCTACCGTACATCCGGAGAGTTATCCGGTGGTACAGCGGATTTTACAGGCCACGGAGAAATCACTTAGCGATCTGATGGGCGACCCCGCGACGCTGCGCGGCCTGAGCCCGTCCCGCTTCACCGATGAGCGTGTCGGGTTACCCACCGTTACCGATATTATCAAAGAGCTGGAGAAACCCGGGCGCGACCCGCGGCCGGAGTTCAAAACCGCCACGTTTGCCGACGGCGTGGAAACGCTGCAGGATTTGGCGCAGGGCATAGTGCTGGAAGGCACGGTGACCAACGTGACCAATTTCGGCGCCTTCGTGGATATCGGCGTGCATCAGGACGGGTTGGTGCACATCTCCTCATTGTCCGATCGGTTTATCGACGATCCGCACAAGGTGGTGAAAGCCGGCGATATTGTCAAAGTGAAGGTCATGGACGTCGATATCGCGCGCAAGCGCATCGCGCTATCCATGCGGCTCGATGAGCGACCGGGGGAGGCGCCGGCGCGCCGTGACACGGGTGAGCGCCGGCGGGATAGCGGCACGACGGCGTCCCGCCCACCCGTGCGCAGCGGCGGCCGTCAATCCGGCCCTGCCGCGGGCGGTAATAGCGCCATGGGCGACGCGCTAGCGGCCGCGCTGGGCAAACGACGTTAATACGCCGGCTAGCGGCAACGGGCCTGTGGGATGCGCAAGCAGGCCCGCGCTATAGGCGTGAGCGAGGCGTCGCCCCAACGGCGCCGCCTGGTGATGCCTGACCCTCAGCGGTCAGGGAAGGGTCACCGGCTTTTGCCGGTGAGATGGCGCCAAGGCGGCTTTGCGGCATCTGCCGCGGGGATGGCGGGGAAGTAAATAAATAATCACTGCAATTACTTTAAATTAAATATAATCTCCTGCACCCGGCCAATTACATCAAATTTTAATAATTGACATGATATTTTCATTAACTCATTTTTCGTCGCTTATTTAATATTTATGGCCTATGGGCACAGGGTTATTTTCATTTCTTCGCCGTGCGTTATTGCAAAATAAAATAACAGCATCCCACCCGCACGAAAGATACCCCCATGCCGAAAAGAGACAATTATCACCTTAAAAACATGAAATTACAGCATATAACCGGCAATATGTTTTTTCATCCGTCATTGAAAAAAAGAATTTGGTTGAGGGTTTGTTTTATTTTACTCGGATGATAAGGTGTTAAAATTATTGTTTAACTATTACTTTTACCATTTGCATTATTTAACATCGCGCCAGCCCGACCCGACATGCAGTACTGACGGGTCTCGAGGTTATTGCCGTTTCCACCGCGCTTACGGTCGCCATCAAGAAGGTCATTATGCAACTGCAATTGCAGCACCATTATAAAATTACCGGCTATGCCAAAGAGATCCCCCCCCGCCTTTCGGCAGAAAATGCTGTCGCTCGGCATGTTGCCCGGTAGCTCGTTTCAGGTAGTGCGTGTCGCGCCGCTGGGCGATCCCGTGCAGGTAGAGGTGCGACGAGTGCAGCTGGTGCTGCGAAAAAAAGATTTGTCACTGCTCTTGTTGAGCCGTACCGGCCATTGACCCGATCTGCCCCGCTCGCGCCGCGCGCTCGGGGCAATCCGTTTGTATTTGTCACTGCTTACAGGTCTCATTAATGATCACTACACGCACTGTGGCCTTGATCGGTAATCCCAAC
Source organism: Pseudomyrmex concolor (assembly GCA_014839585.1). Classification (NCBI taxonomy): domain Eukaryota; kingdom Metazoa; phylum Arthropoda; class Insecta; order Hymenoptera; family Formicidae; genus Pseudomyrmex; species Pseudomyrmex concolor. Next base: position 59,007 of record QVOB01026625.1, on the reverse strand, counting down.
GCCGGCAAAACGACCCTCTTTAACCAGTTGACCGGCGCTCGCCAGCGGGTCGGTAACTGGGCCGGCGTCACGGTGGAACGCAAAGAAGGCTTTTTCACCACCCCCGCGCAGCGCATAACGCTCGTTGATCTGCCGGGCGCCTATTCCCTGACAACGCTATCGCAACAAAGCTCACTTGACGAGCAAATCGCCTGTCGCTATATCCTCGAATGGCAGGCCGATGTGCTTATCAACGTGGTCGACGCCGCCAATCTGGAGCGAAATCTCTACCTGACGCTGCAGTTGTTGGAGCTGGGTATTCCCTGCATCGTGGCGCTGAATATGCTGGAAGGGGATATTCACAGCCGCGATCTGCTGACCTCGCCCCAGCGGCTGGAAAGTCTGCGCTCGGGCATGCAGCAAGATGCGGCGTTGATGATCGCCGACGCCCGCTCCTCGCCATCAACCTTGGCGGCGCCCTGCAGCCGATGTTCGAGGGCGGGTCCGCCGCGCTGTTCATCGACGGCACCCAGTGGCTGGGCTATCAGCTGCATGCGCCCCAATGGCTTACGCTGCTGCTGGCCCAGGGCGTGGGCGGCGGGATCAACACCGTACTGCCGCTGATTCCGCAAATCGGCATTATGTATTTGTGTCTGTCGTTCCTGGAAGATTCCGGCTATATGGCGCGCGCCGCGTTCGTCATCGACCGGTTGATGCAATCCCTTGGTCTGCCTGGCAAGTCTTTTGTTCCGCTGATCGTCGGTTTCGGCTGCAATGTACCGTCGGTTATGGGCGCACGTACGCTTAACGCGCCGCGCGAGCGGCTGATGACCATCATGATGGCGCCCTTCATGTCCTGCGGCGCACGGCTGGCGATTTTCGCCGTTTTCGCCGCTACCTTTTTCGGCCGACATGGCGCTACGCTGGTGTTCTCGCTGTACGTGCTGGGCATCGTGGTCGCGGTCCTGACCGGCCTGATGCTGAAATACACGCTGATGCGTGGCGAAGCGATTCCCTTCATCATGGAGCTGCCGGTGTATCACGTGCCGCATATCAAAAGCCTGCTGCTGCAAATCTGGCAGCGGCTGAAGGGCTTCGTATTGCGGGCCGGTAAAGTCATTGTCCTCGCCAGCATGCTGATTGGCGCCTTGAACAGCTTCACCCTGCACGGCGAAGCGGCGGATAGCGTTAACCATTCGGTGCTGGCGGCGGTGAGCAAGACCCTGACCCCCCTGCTGAAACCGATGGGCGTCCATGAGGATAACTGGCAGGCCACGGTCGGTCTTATCAGTGGTGCGATGGCAAAAGAGGTGGTGGTGGGGACGCTGAATACGTTATATACCGCCGAACAGATCACCCGTACCCCGTTCGAGCCGGAGGCGTTCGATCTGCTGGATGAATTATCCGGCGCGATGACGGAAACCTGGCAAGGTCTGCAGGATGTCTTCAGTTTCAGCGTCCTCGCCAACCCTATCGAAGCCAGCAAAGGCGACGGCGAGATGAGCGGTGGCGCTATGGGCATGATGAGCAGCAAATTCGGCAGCGCCATTGCCGCCTATAGCTATCTGATCTTTGTCCTGTTGTATGTGCCCTGTATTTCGGTCCTGGGCGCCATCACCCGCGAAAGCAGTCGCGGCTGGATGCTGCTGTCCGCCCTATGGGGCGTCAATGTGGCCTATTCGCTGGCAACGCTGTTTTATCAGACGGCCACCTTCATGCACCATCCGCTGTACAGCGCGATGGCGATAGCCACCGTTATCGTCGTCAACGGCCTGCTGATCGCTTGTCTTTATCGCTGTCGGGCTCGTTTCCAGCCGGGGCTAAGCGCGCCGGAATCGACACTCTGTTGCCAGCCCGCCGGCGGCGAAAGCTGTCACTAAGGAGGCGCGGTGTCCGGTCTGATGCAGTTGCGCGACGCGCTGGAATTGTTGGGTCAGGGGGATGCTCGCACCCTGGGCCTGCGGCTGCGGCTGCCCCAGGCGATGGCCACAGCGATGCTGGAACGGTTGGAGATGATGGGGCAGGTGGAGCGAGTTGCCGGCGACGATACGGCCGCCGGCGCCTGCCGTTCACGCGAGCGCAGCAGCCGCTGCCGGCTACCCTGTCACCGGTGCCGCTGGTAGCGTTGCGCCAACGTGGGGTGTCACGCTAAAAAGGCGGTTTCCGGCGCATTCTTAACGTCGCTGGTAAGCGATTAAAATGACAGAGTTTTTCTCCGAACTCACCCCTTTTTGCCACCGCACGCCGACTCAATCCCCTTGGCGATTTCGCCACCAGTAGCTACAGTGACAACTAGGCGTCATTGCCACGTTTATGCTGTGTCAGAACCTCCGTCACATCAACAAGGTGCCATGATGGAAGCCACTACCCGCTTGCTGAGAGAGATTTACCCCCCCGCCGCCTTAAGCCAGGGGCAACTGGATACCATAAAGAGCCAAATCAGCTTCGCCAAATCCACGCCGCATCAGGCGCACAAAGCGCATTGGGATCAGGATGATGTCGTGCTTATTACCTATGCCGACCAGTTCATGGAGGCTGAAAAACCCACGCTCGACACCTTTACCACCTTTTTCAACCATCGCCTGCGCAACACGTTTTCCCCTGGTGCATCTGCTGCCGTTCTATCCCTATCTTCCGACGATGGCTTTTCCGTCATCGATTATCAGCAGGTCAACCCTATCGTCGGCAGTTGGCAGTTGGCAGTTGGCAGTTGGCAGCAGATAGGCGAACTCAATCTCACCACCCGGCTGATGTTCGATTTCGTCTGCAACCATATGTCTGCCGAAAGCCGGTGGGTGAAAGGCTATCTGGCGGGCCAACAGGCTTATGACGATTTTTCTATTGCGCTTCCCCCCGCGACCGATCTTGCCAGCGTGACGCGCCCGCGCACGTCGCCGCTGCTGACGCCTTTTACCGCGCAGGACGGCAGCACCCGTTATTTATGGACCACCTTCAGCGCCGATCAGGTGGATCTCAATTTCAACAACCCCCAGGTTTTGATCGCCGTTATCGGCGTATTGCTACATTACCTGATACAGGGGGCGGACTATATCCGTCTGGACGCGGTGGGCTATTTGTGGAAAGAGGTGGGCACCCGCTGTATCCATCTACCCCGCACCCATCTGCTGGTAAAGCTGTTTCGCGCCATTTGCGATGAGGTGGCGCCGGGAACGGTGATTATTACCGAAACCAACGTGCCCCATAAGGACAATATCAACTATTTCGGCAATGGCCGCGATGAAGCGCAGATGGTCTATCAGTTCCCGCTTCCGCCGCTGGTGTTGCACGCCCTGCACAACGGCAGCAGCCGCGCCCTGCGTCATTGGGCAGCAGGGCTTGAGATCGGTAGCGGTGCTACTACATTCTTCAATTTTCTCGCCTCCCATGATGGGATCGGGATGAACCCGCTGCGCGGCATTCTGCCGGAGGCGGAGATCATCCGGCTGGTGCGCGATCTGGAGTCGGAAGGCGCCCTGGTTTCGTATAAACAAAACACCGACGGTACCACCAGCCCTTATGAAATCAATGTCACCTACCTGGATGCGCTCAATCGGCGCGAGGATAGCGACGAGACGCGGCTTGGCCGCTTTATTCTCGCCCATGCCATTCTGCTGGCGTTTCCCGGCGTGCCGGCGGTCTATGTGCAAAGTATCCTCGGGTCGCGTAATGACTATGAAGGGGTCAAGGCCGCCGGCCATAACCGCGCGGTTAATCGAGAGAAGTACCCGCTGAAAACCATTGAAGCGATGCTGGATGATGAAACCAGCTTGCGCTCGCGGGTTTTCCAGGCGTTGAGCGCGCTTATCCGCCTGCGCCGCCGACAACAGGCGTTTCATCCTGATGCAGCCATGGAAGTCCTGGAGTGGGATAATGCCCTGCTCGCTTTTTACCGCCGCGCCGCCGGCCAGCGGCTGCTGTGTCTCTTTAATTTGGCGAATAAAACGGTAAGTTGCACCTTACCTGACGGCGATTATCGTCTGCTGACCGCAGAGTGTACGGTCAGCGGCGGCCCGCTGACCCTCGCACCCTATGCTTTCTATTGGCTGGAAACGCTTAGCGATCGTTAGCGCCCGAGTGAATCCGCTCGCTCTGCGCCTTATCCCGTCTCATGGTTGAACCCTTGCCGGTCGCCAACGCCCGAGCGTATCCGTCGCCCTGCGCCTTATCCCGTCTCATGGCTGAACCCTTGCCGGCCGCCAACGCCCTCAGAATTCGCGCTGACTGAAGTCGCACAGCGCCTGGCAAAACGGCGCCGGGTGGGTAATGAACGGCGCATGCGCCGCGCCGGCAAAGACAATGCTCTGACTGGCGGGGCTCAATTCATCCACCAGCGGGACCACCTTACGCGGCACCAGACCATCCAGATAGCCATATAGGCGCAGCAGCGGCACGTTGAGCTGGTCCAGTGCCTTGCGTAAATCGCTGGCGCGCAGTAGCGCCAGCCCACCGGTCAGAACCTCGGTCGCGGGAGCCGGGTGCGCCAGTACCACGCTCTTCAACCAGCGCGTATCCTGACGCGCGGACGCCGTTCCCAGCGTTTGCAGGCCGAGAAAACGGCTGACAGTGCGGGTGAAATCCTGGCGCAGATCGTGCGCAAACCCTTCCAGCACCTCGGGTCGTATCCCCGGCCAGTCACCGTCGGCGCAAAAACGCGGGGAAGAGGCAACGGTTACCAGACCCGCGACCGCGTGCGGCCACCGGCGCGCCACCGTCGTCGCCACCAGTCCGCCAAGCGACCAGCCCAGCCATAACGCGCCGTGGGGAGCTCGCGACGCCACTTCCTCCGCCATATCCTCAAGGGTCAGCGCGCCATAGCCGCGGCTACGGCCATACCCCGGCAGATCCACCAGGTGCAGGCGAAAGTGCGGCGCCAGTCGCGGAACAATGTAAGACCAGACCTCGGCATTCAATCCCCATCCGTGCAGCAGCACAAGATCACGATCGCCGGTACCGGTTGTTTGCCAAAACAGTGACGCCATTTGCTATTGTCCAAAAGTCGGAAACAAGGAGGTATGACACCATGCTAACAATCGGCTCCCTCTGTTGGCTATGCCGACAGCCACTTTGGTTTAGCCATCACGGCATCTGCCGCGGCTGCGTCAGCGTTCTGCTGGCGGAACGGGAAACCGCCTGCCCACGCTGCGGGTTGCCGGCGGGCAGCGAACGGCAGCCGTGCGGACGCTGCCAGCTGCGGGCCCCGCCCTGGCACAGCCTGCTTGCGGTGGGGGATTACCGCCCGCCGCTCAGCCGGTCTGGTGAAAAAACTTAAATATCACGGCGACACCGGCCTTGCCCGGCTGCTATGGCTGCGCTGGCGCGAGCGCGCCGCCGCGGGTGAGGAGAAGCTGGATTTGTTGCTTAATGTGCCTTTGCATGCTTACCGTCACTGGCGTAGAGGCTATAATCAAACCGAACTGCTCGCCCGCGCCCTGGCATACTGGCTGCGGGTCCCCTGGCAGGCTCAAGGGTTATTTCGCGCCCGCGGCGGGCCGCCTCAGCAGCGTTTAGGCGCCCGCCAACGCCGGCATAACCTTTGCGGCTCCTTTCTGTGCCTCGCCGATGTAGCCGGCAAACGGGTGGCGCTGGTGGATGATGTGGTTACCACGGGCAGCACAGCCGGCGAAATCAGCCGTCTACTGTTGCGTCATCATGCCCGTGAAGTGCGGCTGTGGAGCATTTGCCGCACCTTGTAGTCTGTAGGGGAAAGGGCGTATAATATCCGATTAGTTTAGTCAACTATTGAGTGAATGTTATGATCCGTATTACTGATGCTGCCCAGGAACATTTTGCCAAATTACTGTCCAATCAGGAACCGGGCACCCAGATCCGCGTGTTCGTTATCAATCCTGGCACGCCCAATGCGGAATGCGGCGTCTCTTACTGCCCGCCGGATGCGGTGGAAGCCACCGATACCGAACTGAAATTCGATAAGATCTCTGCCTATGTGGATGAACTTTCTGCCCCCTACCTGCAGGATGCGGAAATTGACTTCGTTACGGATAAGCTTGGCTCCCAGCTGACCCTCAAAGCGCCCAATGCCAAGATGCGCAAAGTGAGCGACGACACGCCGCTTATCGAGCGCGTGGAATATCTGCTGCAGTCGCAGATCAATCCGCAGTTGGCCGGCCACGGCGGTCAGGTGACACTGATGGAAATTACCGACGATATGCTCGCCATCCTGCAGTTTGGCGGCGGCTGTAATGGCTGCTCAATGGTGGACTACACCCTCAAAGAAGGGATTGAGAAAGAGCTGCTGGAAAAATTTCCTGAACTGAAGGGCGTGCGCGATCTCACCGAGCATCAGCGCGGCGAGCACTCCTACTATTAATGCCTGACGGCCCCGCAAACAAGAGGGTGTCAAATTAATGCATAACGGCCCCCAAGCAAGTGGGGGTCGTCCAGCCGCCGCTCTCCCGGACCGGTGTGCCTGGGCAAAAGGCTTACGCTGCGCTTCTGACTGCGGCCCCCTGCGCCCGGTGACGACTTTCTTATTAACTCCATTACCCCGGACGATCGTCGTTATCGTCCTGTGCTCTCCTAACCGAACGGCCCTCCACGGGCGCAGGCGCCAAAGCAAGGCGTCGCCCGTCTCCAACCGCCGTCAGCAGCCGGATTATGTCAGGGTCGCTAAACATCGCTTCCAGATCCCGCGTCAGTTTACACCACCAGTTAGGATAGGCATCGGTGGTACCGGGTACATTGACCGGCGTCGCCATTTCCAGCCAGTCTTCGGGCTGTAATCCCAGCAGCGCGCTGCGGCTTTGCGCCATAAAACGGTGTATAGCGGCGTTCAACGTGGATGACATAGCGACCTCCTCCGCCCGCGCAGGCGTGTTGGCCGACAAGCAGTCCGCGCGCCGCAGCGCATCCAGTAGTGCCTGCCGTTCCTGATGACGCTCTGCCAGTAGCCGTTGCCAGGTTTGCTCGTCGTCATACAGGCCCAGCCGATGGGCCAAGTCGATGTCCACCCCTTGCCAAAAGCCGCTTAACGTCGCGAAATCATGGGTGGTCAACGTCGCCATCGCCTGCGCGGGATAGTCCGCCAGCGCGCGGAATTGCCGGTCCGGACCCCGTTCAAAGAACAGCACCTTGTATGAATACACCCCCGCGGTACGCAGCTTCTCGACAATATCCTCCGGCACGGTGCCAAGATCCTCGCCGATGATCATACATTGTTGGCGCTGGCTTTCGAGGGCCAGCACCGCCAGCAAATCCTCTACCGGATAGCGCACGTAGGCGCCGTGCTCTGAACCATATCCCTGCGGTACCCACCACAGGCGCATCAAAGCCATCACATGATCCAGGCGCAGCGCGCCGCAATAGCGCATATTGGCCCGCAGCATGTCGATGAAAGGCTGATAGCCGCGCGCGTACAGCACATTCGGATCCTGCGGCGGCAATTGCCAATTCTGGCCCTGCGGGCCCAGCCTGTCCGGCGGTGCGCCTACTGACGCGGACAAACAATACAGCATAGGATCGGCCCAGGTTTCAATGCCGCCGTCGCCGACGCCCACCGCCAGATCGCGATAAATCCCCACCGGCATCGCCAGCCGCTGGCTGAGCCGATAACAGCCATCCAATTGCCTGGCCGCCAGCCACTGCAAATAAGTGAAAAAAGCGATTTCGTCCTGGTGTTGTCGTCTGAAACGCGCCAACGCAGCGCTACCGACCTGTTGATACTCCGCAGGCCAGGCGCGCCATCCCGGGCTGCCACCGCCTTCAGCCACCTGTTGCAGGTGCAGCGCATCGAAGGTGGCCTGCTGATACAGACTGTCGCCGCCGGCCGCAACAAACGCCGCCAGCGAGCGACGTTCAGGACAGCTTTCCGGCCGCCGCTTGAATTGCGTCCAGGCGTAACGCAGCGCCGTCAGCTTGAGCTGCATTACCTGCGCATAGTTAACGTGGTCATCCGCTCGCAGCGCCTGCAGGCGATGCCCGGTTTCCGGCTGCCGCCACCATTGCTGCGCGGGTTCACTTTGTAAAAAGTCATCCACTCCGCCAACACCGATATAGATAATATTCAGCCAGCGGCGCGAGGAGGGGCTGTAGGGACTGGCCCAGTCGGGCAGTGCCGGATACAGCGCATGCAGCGGATTGATGCCGACAAATGCGCCGCCGAGCTTAGCGACGCCTGCGATCATTTGCGCCAGATCGTCGAAATCGCCAATGCCCCAATTGCGCGCCGAACGCAGCGTGTAGAGCTGGACAGTACTGCCCCACAGCCGCTGGCCCGCACGGAGCGCCGGCGGTTCATAACAGCGCTCGGGGGCGACAATCACCTTGCACGCCCAGCGATGATCTGCGGTACATAGCGTCAACCGGTGGTAACCATCGGACATCCCCACCGGCAGCGTCAGATGATGCGCACCGCGCTTCGCCGCGGGTCCGGATGCATCGTCGCCGGCTACAGGCCCCGTCCGGGTCTGCCCGTGATGCTGCCTGCCCGATTCCTCGATAAGCGTCCAGGTCCCGGACACCCCGTCCGGCAGCATCAGCGAGCGCTTACGTTTGCCGCCGGTGACCCACACAGGCGGCAGCGGCGCCGAGGGGTCGCAGGCATCAGCCCCCGGCATGGCGGCCAACAGCAACCGCAGTGTCTCCGGGTTAATACGCTGCGGCCGTTGCCAGGCGTCGACGTACTCGGTGATAACGCCGGCCTGTCGCGCGCGTTGATATAGCGCCTCCGGGCCTGCTATCGTCGCACCCCGCGTTTGTTCATGCTGCCCTCCCGCCAAGCCATTGCGGCGCCTCAACGTTTTGCCTGCCAGATACGCTGTTGATAATCGCGTACCGCCCGGTCTGAACTAAAGAATCCCACCCGCGCGGTATTGAGCACCGCGCAACGTGTCCAATCATCGGGGCGGCGATAAAGCGCGTCCACCTGCTGTTGGGCGCGGCAATAGGCGGCGAAATCCGCCAGCACCAAATAGGGGTCGCCGCCTTTTTGCAGGCTTTGCAACAACATGTCGAAAGCATGCTTGTCTTTAATTGCTATAGACGCCGCTGGACAGATCTGCCAACAACCCTTTCAGCGCCTTATCCTGCTTGAGGATCTGCGCCGGTTTATAGCCGCCGGCGACCAGCGTTTTCACCTGACTCTCCGTATGGCCGAAAATGAAAATATTTTCCTCTCCCACCTGCTCGGCGATTTCGACATTAGCGCCGTCGAGCGTACCGATAGTCAGTGCGCCATTCAGCGCCAGCTTCATACTGCCGGTGCCCGATGCCTCTTTGCCGGCGGTAGAGACCTGCTCGGACAGATCCGCCGCCGGAATCATCCATTCGGCGAGCGTCACGCGGTAATCGGGCATGAAAATGACCTTCAGCCGATCGTGAATCTTGCGGTCGTTATTGATCTTGTGCGCCACCTGATTAATGGCATACAGAATGTTTTTCGCCAGCGCATAGCCTGTGGCGCCGCCTTGGCGCCGAACAGAAAAACCCGCGGGACGATATCCAGCCCGGGGTTATCCCGCAATTGGCGATAGAGCGACAGAATATGCAGCAGGTTCAAATGCTGGCGCTTATATTCGTGCAATCGTTTGATTTGCACATCGAATAAGGCCTCCGGGTCAACGGTGATGCCTGTCACCTGATGAATGTTGTCGGCCAGCCACCGCTTGTTATCGCGTTTAATCTGCTGAAAGCGGGCGCGAAACGCTGCCTCATCCGCAAAAGGCTCCAGCGCTTTCAGCCTTTCCAGTCGCGTTATCCAGCTCTTGCCAATAGTCTCGTCAATCAACGCCGCCAACTGCGGATTACACTGCTACAGCCAGCGGCGCGGGGTAATACCATTGGTCACATTGTGAAACTTTTGCGGCCACAGTTGATAGTATTCGGGAAACAGATCGCTTTTCACCAGATCGGAATGCAGCGCGGCGACGCCGTTTACCGCGAAACCACATACCACGCATAAATTATCCATGCGTACCTGTTTATCGTGCAGCACCGCCAGACGGTGCCAAACTGCGCTATCGCCTGGCCAGCGCTGATCCACCAGCACCCGTAACCGGTCGTTGATGTGTTTGATAATGGCGAAATGGCGCGGCAGTAACGTCTGCACCAGCTTTTCATCCCGGCGCTCCAGCGCCTCAGGCATCAGCGTATGATTGGTATAGGCAAAAGTGCGTGATGTAATGAGCCAGGCTTCATCCCATGTCAGCTGGTGTTCGTCGAGCAACACGCGCAACATCTCGGGGATGGCAATGGCGGGATGGGTATCGTTGAGCTGGATAACCTCATAATCCGGCAAGCTTTCCAGACTGCGGCCGGCCACATGGTGACGGGCGCAGAATATCCGCCACCGCGCAGGCGCATTGAAAATACTGCTGCATCAGCCGCAGTTGCTTACCTTCCTGGTGATTATCGTTGGGATAAAGCACCTTGGTCAGCTTGGCGGCGTCGATGCCAGCCCGTTCGGCTTTGAGGAATTTTCCTTCATTGAATAACGCCAGGCTGAAAGGATGCGGATGCGTTGCCTGCCATAATCGCAGCGGCAGCACCGTGCCATTGCCGAAACCCACCACCGGCAGATCCCACGCCTCGCCGATAAGGGTGAATGCCGGCTCCCAGCGACTGCCACCCTGCCCGTTTTTTTATAAGCTTCCCCCCCAAGCCCCACCTCGACGTTCAGCGCCGTATTATGGCGGAACCAGGGATAGGTCTCGCGATGCCAGTCGTCGGGCGCTTCCCATTGTTGACCTTCGACGAAGGTCTGACGGAACAAGCCGTACTGATAGTTAAGCCCATAGCCGATGGCCGGCTGGCCTACGGTCGCCATAGAGTCCATATAGCAGGCGGCCAGTCGGCCCAGACCGCCGTTGCCCAGCGCTGGATCCACCTCGTGCTCCAATACATCGGCAAGGCTAACCTGATAACCCTCGAGCACTGTCTTGACGGTATCGTACCAGCCGAGGTTAAGCAGGTTATTGCCGGTCAGACGGCCAAGCAGGAACTCCATGGAAAGGTAATTGACATGACGCGGGAATTTCTTACTGTCGAGCGGGTTGAAGGGGGAGGAATTCGTTGACCGCCGCACTGACTGCCTGCCACCATGTAACGGGGTCATTTCCTGCGCGCCGGCAAGACCGTAACGTTGCCATTGGCGATCAAGCGCGGCCTGGAAGGCAGCTTTATCGAGTTTGGGTTTTGGCATATGAACGTCTCTCTCCTGTCAACCTAACGTGGTGAGCGCCGAAACCGGCGCCCCACCCCATGAGCCCGCCATCGTCACGGCGATGCCGGTGGCGCATCACAAGCGATAACCGAGCAGGTCGCCAACAAAACACGGCTACCCCGGCAGCCCCCTCGGGGGCCGCCCCTATTGTCGTGCGGAGGGTAGAGGAAGAGTCTGGCTAACGTCGTGATGATCAAAGAATAGACAACGCCGTTGAAAAAGAGTGCGCCGGCGAGGATTTTTATGCCATCGCTTTTGCGCTCAGCACAGCTCCAGTTTGACATCGGAATGTTCGATAAGCGTCATCACGCCCGGGTGCGGCAGTTGGTCGGTAAACAGATAGTCCACCAGATCCATTTTGCCGAGGTTCACCATGGCGCTGCGGCCGAATTTGGAATGGTCAGTCACCAGCATCACGCAGCGGGAATTATCGATAATCGCTCGCTTGGTGCGCACTTCGTGATAATCGAACTCCAGCAGTGAGCCGTCCAAATCGATACCGCTGATGCCGAGAATGCCGTAATCAAGCCGGAATTGAGAAATGAAATCGAGAGTGGCCTCGCCGATAATGCCGCCGTCGCGCGTCCGCACTTCCCCCCCGGCCAGGATCAGGCGGAAATCCTCCTTGGCGGTAAGCAGCGTCGCCACGTTGAGATTATTGGTCACTACCCGCAGATTTTTATGACCCAACAGCGCATGCGCCACCGCCTCCGGCGTAGTGCCGATATCGATAAACAGCGTGGCCCCGTCGGGGATCTGGCTCGCGACACGCGCCGCAATGCGCGCCTTTTCCGCCGACCACATCACTTTGCGGTCATGATAGGCGGCGTTAACCGAACTCGACGGCAGCGCCGCACCGCCGTGATGACGCTGGATCTTGTTCTGCTCGGCCAAATCGTTGAGATCGCGCCGTATCGTCTGCGGACTGACGGCAAAGTGATCTACCAGTTCCTCGGTGCTGACGTAGCCCTGCTGGCGAACCAGATAGATAATGGCATCATGCCGCTGCGTTTGCTTCACGTTGATTCCTCTGCTGCCGGCCGATCAGCGTTGATCGCCGTGACTCTGACCCCGCCGCGTTTGCCAGAATGCCATCAGCAGGCCCGTAACCAGACCCGCCACGTGCGCGGCATTGGCAATGGCGATACCCAACATATTGAAATAGCCGGCGATAAGCCATAACAGGGCGAAAACGATGACCCCGCGCGGCATAAACAGCGACCCGCCGGGATTTTTCTCGCCGTGCCACCAGACATAGCCCATTAGCGCATACACCACGCCGGACAGACCGCCGAAAAAGCTCCCGCTGAAGTGTGACTGCACCACGCCGCTGACCACCGCCGAGAGCACGAACAAAATAGCCAATGACGCCCTGCCGCGATAGCGCTCCGTCAGGCCGGCCAGATACCACCACCACACCACATTGAACAGCAGGTGCAATAGCGAGAAATGCAAAAAGGCATGGCTGACCCAGCGCCAAATCTGACCGTATTGGGCCGGACCGGCGGGATACGCCAGCGCGGCCATTACCCGATCGTCGCCGATTAGCGCCATGAGGACAAACACCAGCACGCACAGCGCCGTCACGCCCAGCGTTAAGGGGCCCGCCTGCTGGCGTAGCGCCGGCAGCCAGCCGCGCAGGCCGGCGCCGGTCTCGCCGCGGTAATGTAATGAGCCGGTGCGCCAGCTGGCGGCTTGATAACGGGGATGCTGCGGGTCGAGCAGAAACGCTTCCAGCGCTGTTTCAACCTGTGCCAGTTTCTCGTCCTGCGCCAGCCACAACTCGGCATAACGCCCCTGCGGGCGCAGCTCCATGTCCACCCCCTGCGTTTTCATATAATCAATGAAGGCCAGGGCCAGGCGCGCATTAGACAAGGCGGTAACTCGAATCATGGTTCTCTTACGCTTCCATAATGAGGTAATGGGGGAACAAAATACAGGATCCGCAGGCTGGACGTGCGGTCCGACAACGATTTACCCCTGGCGCCGGCGCCGCCAGGCGGCCGGGCAATCCCCTGAGGATAAAGGAAAAAGGCCATCGGGCGAAACCCTGCTACGCGGATTGCGCCGCGCCGATACCCGCCGATTTTGCGATCTATATCTCATCGCAAGGCAGTGCGAGCGGGCAAACAGGTCTCCTTCCCATACGGGTGGTTAACGGTACGACAGCGCCCGGCATTTCGCGGACCGACGTTATAACGATTCCGTTTCCTGCGGAAAGGCTTTCAGCCAGGCATCAAACCCGCCATCCATGCTGTAAGCGGCCTCCACCCCCTGCGTTAACAGGTACTGGGCGGCGCCTTTACTACTGTTGCCGTGATAGCACAGCACCATGACCGGACGTGCGAGGTCATGCTGCGCCAAAAATGCCGGTAGGGTGTCGTTGGTAAGATGAAACGCGCCCCGGGGGTGGCCTGCGGCGAAGCTTTGCGGATCGCGGGTATCCACCAGCACAGACTCCCCTTGCCGCCAGCGTTCTCTGGCCTGCTCCACGCTGATTGTTGCAAATTGATCCATAAACTGACGCCTCGGTTTCACCAAAAGGGAATGCGCCTTACGGCAGCGCATGAAGTGTAGCAAGCCTCGGGCCGGCGTGCAGCGCTTTTCAGCGGCGGTCGGCCGCGCAATATCAGCGCTTGAATCGTGCCGCCTGACCTTATCATCCTGGCAGCGACGCGCGCCGCGCGGGTAAAAACGTTACCTCCGTCACGCATGACAGGTTTTTTGTACAGAGAACGTGGCGTGAATGTTGGTTTGCGCGTACAATTGTGATCGAAAACGAACATAAAAGAACTCTAACACGCATTTGGAGGAAGGTAACGTGGAAACCAAAGACTTGATCGTCATCGGCGGCGGGATCAACGGTACCGGCATCGCTGCCGACGCCGCCGGGCGCGGACTGTCCGTATTATTTCTGGAAGCGCAGGATTTGGCGTGCGCCACCTCTTCCGCCAGCTCCAAGCTTATTCACGGCGGCCTGCGCTATCTCGAACATTATGAATTTCGTTTGGTGAGCGAAGCGCTGGCCGAACGGGAAGTCCTGCTGAAAATGGCCCCCCATATCGCATTCCCGATGCGGTTCCGGCTGCCGCACCGCCCGCACCTGCGGCCGGCGTGGATGATCCGTGTCGGTCTGTTTATGTATGATCATCTCGGCAAGCGCACCAGTCTGCCGGCGAGTCAGAGCGTTCGCTTTGGCGCGGATTCGGTCCTGAAACCCGAAATCGTGCGCGGTTTCGAGTATTCCGACTGCTGGGTGGACGATGCGCGCCTGGTGGTGCTCAACGCTCAGGAAGTGGTGGCACGCGGTGGTGAGGTCAAGACACGTACCCAGGTGACCCGCGCCTGGCGGGAAAACGGACTGTGGCAGGTTGAGGCGCGCGATAGTCTGACCGGCAAACAGCATCGCTGGCAGGCCAAAGGTCTGGCTAACGCCACCGGCCCCTGGGTGAAACATTTCATCGATGAAAGCCTGCATTTGCCGTCGCAATATGGCATCCGCCTGATAAAAGGCAGCCACATCGTCGTACCGCGCGTCCATCACCAGCCGCAGGCGTACATCCTGCAAAACGAGGATCACCGCATTATGTTCGTCATTCCGTGGATGGAAACGTTTTCCATCATCGGTACGACCGACGTGGAATATCACGGCGATCCAGGCGAGGTCCATATCGACGAGAGTGAAATTGACTATCTGCTCAAGGTCTACAACGCCCATTTCCAACATCCCCTGGGCCGCGAAGACATTGTCTGGACCTATTCCGGCGTTCGCCCCCTGTGCGACGACGAGTCCGATTCACCCCAGGCGGTGACCCGCGACTACACGCTGTCGCTGAGCGACGAAAACGGGCAGGAGCCGCTGCTGTCAGTTTTTGGCGGCAAACTCACCACTTACCGCAAGCTGGCCGAACATGCGCTGGAAAAACTGGCTCATTACTATCCCCACGCCAAAGGCGCCTGGACCCGCAACGCGGTGCTGCCGGGCGGCGATTTCGCTGGTACCCGCGACGACTACGCCGCCGTGCTGCGCCGCAAATTCTCCTTTCTGCCGGAAGCGCTGGCGCGGCGCTACAGCCGCACGTACGGCACCCGCAGCGAGCTGCTGCTGGCGGGCGCTGCCGGCCTGGCGGATCTGGGCGAAGATTTCGGTCACGGCCTGTACGAAGCCGAGCTGCGCTATCTGGTAGCGCAGGAATGGGTGGTCACTCTAGACGACGCCAGCTGGCGCCGCACCAAGCTCGGCATGTGGCTGGACGAAGCCCAGCAGGCGCGTATTACCGACTGGCTGGCGCAACTACAGGCGGACGGGCGCCACTTTCCAAATCTCCTCGGCATATTCGCGGATAGTCCGATCGGAGGAGCAATACCCCATGTTGGCGATATTCAACGCCGCGCGCCGCGTCCATTCATCCGGGCGCTGATATAATCTGTCCACCTCATCCTGGGTGTCCACATAGCTGCGGTAATCCGCCAGCAACTGATAGTGATCGCCCAGGTTGACCAGTGAATCGAACAGATTACTATAACGTCCCGGCTCGCCGGGACTGAATACGCCGGTGGCTATATGCGACAACGCCAAATGCAGCTCCGCATCCTGATCATAATAACTGCGCGGATTGTAGCCGTCGCTGCGCAGCGCCTCGACCTGTAGAGCGGTATTGCCGAAAATAAACATATTCTCTTCGCCCATATGCTGGCGCATTTCAATATTCGCGCCGTCGAGGGTGCCGATAGTCAGCGCACCGTTAAGGGCAAACTTCATATTGCTGGTACCTGAGGCCTCGGTCCCCGCCAGGGAGATTTGCTCGGAGAGATCCGCCGCCGGAATAATCAGCTGTGCCAGGCTGACGCTATAGTTCGGCACAAAGATCACTTTGAGCCGGTTTTTCATCAGCGGATCGCGATTGATAACCGCCGCCACATCATTAATAAGTCGGATGATATGTTTAGCCATGTAATAGGCCGACGCGGCTTTGCCGGCGAAAATATTCACCCTTGGCACCCAATCGCCGTCCGGATTTTCGCGGATGCGGCTATAGCGGGTAATAATGTGCAGCACGTTAAGCAGCTGGCGTTTGTATTCGTGAATACGTTTGATTTGCACGTCAAACAGCGCCGACGGGTTGACGACCTCGTCCAGTTGATTGGCCAGATAGGCCGCCAGCTGTTTCTTATTGCTTAATTTGGCCTGCTGCAGTTGCACGATAAACGCCGGAAAATCGATATATCCTTTTAATTCCTCCAGTTGCCCGAGATCGGTGCGCCAGGTCTGGCCGATGGTGGCATCCAGCACCGCCGACAGCGGCGGATTGGCCAGCGCCAGCCTGCGCCGTGGAGTGACACCATTGGTTTTATTGCAAAAACGATCGGGGAACAGGCGGGCGAAATCGGCAAATAACGACTGCACCATCAGCTCCGAATGCAATTCGGAAACGCCGTTGACCTTATGGCTGGCGATTACCACCAGCCAGGCCATACGCACCAGACGACCGTTATGTTCATCGATGATAGACACTCTCGACAGCAACTCGCTGTCGCCCGGTACCTGCGTCTGAACCTGATTCAGAAAGTGATCGTTGATATCGAAGATGATCTGCAAATGGCGCGGCAGGATCTTGCCTAACATATCCACCGGCCAGGTTTCCAGCGCCTCGCTCATCAACGTATGATTGGTATAGGAAAACGCTTGGCAAACCACCTCCCAGGCGCGTGACCAGTCAAACTTATGCTCATCAATGAGCAGACGCATCAGTTCGGGAACCGCCAGCACCGGATGCGTGTCGTTCAAATGGATAGCAATCTTATCGCCCAGATTGTCGAAGGTGTTGTGCAGTAACCAATGCCGGTTAAGGATGTCCTGCACCGTGGCGTAGACGAGAAAATATTCCTGCCGCAGCCGCAGTTCGCGGCCGGAACACGTTGAATCGTCGGGATAGAGTACGCGGGAGACGTTTTCGGAATAATTTTTGTCTTCCACCGCGGCGAAGTAATCGCCCTGATTGAATTTACCGAGATTGATTTCACTGCTCGCCTGCGCACTCCAAAGCCGCAGGGTGTTGGTGGCGTCGGTATCAAACCCCGGGATTATCTGATCATAGGCGCAGGCCAGTACCTCTTCGGTTTCCACCCAGCGTATTTTGGCACCTTCATGCTGCAGCCTGCCGCCGAAACGGACCTTATAGCGGCTGGGGTGGCGGGGAAATTCCCAGGGGTTACCGTACTCCAGCCAATAATCGGGGGATTCGGCCTGCTGGCCGTTGACGATATTTTGCTTGAACATGCCGTATTCATAGCGGATGCCATAGCCGCGTCCCGGCAGCGCCAGACCGCCGTTCCCCAGACCGGGATCGTTCTCCTCGGTAAGCAGGTCATCCAGTTCCAGCCCAATTTCATCAAGCGCGACCCGGGTATCCTCATAAATTCCCATCGCCAGCAGCGCGTTAGACAGCGTGCGGCCGAGCAAAAATTCCATCGACAGATAATAAACCTGGCGCACATCCTGTGACAGCTGGGCGCGGTTGGATCGCAGCCAGCGCTCCACCATGCGATCCCGCACCGCCAGCAACACGGCATTGAGCCACTCGTGTTTATTCGCCACGGCCGGATCTTTTCCGATAGTAAACATCAACTTATAGGCGATGGAATGTTTAAGCGCCTCGACGCTGAGGGTGGGTGACGCATAGATAAACGGTGAATTCATGCCCGTGTTTCCCCTGATTAACCTTAAAGGCGTTGATACAACGACTGATACACTTTTGCGGCAACGCGCCAGCTGAAATCCAGTCCCATCGCCTGCCGCTGTACATAACGCCACAGCGACGGCCGCGACCACAAGACAAAAGCGCGGCGGATGGCGCGCTGCAGGCCCGCGGCGGTGGCATCCTCAAACACAAAACCGCTGGCGACGCCGTCCGACAGGTTCTCCAGCGAGCTATCGGTAACGGTATCCGCCAGCCCGCCGGTACGGCGTACCAGCGGTAGGGTACCGTATTTCAGGGAGTAAAGCTGAGTGAGACCGCAGGGTTCAAAGCGGCTCGGTACCATCAACACGTCTGCGCCGCCGATAATGCGGTGCGAAAACGCCTCATGGTATCCCAACTGTACACCCACCTGGCTGGGATATTCCGCCGCCGCGGCCAGAAAGCCTTGCTGCAACGTGGCGTCACCGGCGCCGAGCAGGGTAAGCTGCCCCCCTTGCTCAAGCAGGTCCGGCAGGACTTCCAGCACCAGATCCAGCCCTTTCTGGCTGGTCAGTCGGCTGACGACGGCAAACAGCGGCACCTTTTCATCCACCGTCAGCCCCATCGCGGTTTGTAGATGGCGCTTATTGTTCACCTTCGCCTCCAGCACATCGCGGTTATAGCGGGTGGCGAGCATGGCGTCATGGGTCGGGTTCCAGATCGCATCATCGACGCCGTTTAGAATACCGCTCAACCGCCCCTGGGTTTGCAGGGACGCCAGCAGCCCCTCCATGCCGTAACCGTAGGCCGGCTGCGTGATTTCCCGGGCGTAGGTGGGGCTGACCGTCGTGACATGATCGGCATAAAACAGCCCGGCCTTCATATAGGAAATCTGGCCATAAAACTCGAAACCGTAGGTCTGGAAAAAGTCATCCGGCAGTTGGAGTTCCGGTAAGTGGCGCGGGGAGAACAACCCCTGATAGGCCAGATTATGCACGGTAAACACCGATTTCGCCGGTCGGCCCTTCGCCGCCAGATAGGCACAGGTCAGTCCGGCGTGCCAGTCGTGGGCGTGCACGATATCCGGTCGCCAGGCGGGATCCAGCCCGAAGGCCATTTCCGCCCCGACCCAGCCCAGGATTGCGAAGCGCAGATAGTTGTCCATATAGGCAAACTGATCCTGGTCGTGGTAAGGACTGCCGTGGCGATCGTAAAGATCGGGGATATCAATCAGATAGATACCGACGCCATTGAAGCGGCCGTACAGCAGCACGCCGTGGCGGGACAGCGCATCAAACTCCGTTACCACCCTGCTATCGGGAACGCCTTTACGCAAATCCGGAAAGGCAGGCAGCAGCACCCGCACATCATCGCCCTCTGCAATTTGCGCAGCGGGGAGCGCCCCTACCACATCTACCAGTCCCCCGGTTTTCAGTAAAGGGAACAATTCAGAACAAACATGTAGAACCTGCATCATCGCTCCTGTTGTGGCTTAGTGCTTTTCTAGTGACCGTTTGCGGTCTTCCCTAACTGAGTTTTGCCAACGTATCGCGGGTGACCAGCACAATGCCTTCCTCCGTAAGGTGAAAGCGTTGCCGATCCAAATCCGCATCTTCGCCAATTATCATGTCATCAGGGATCTGGCAGGCGCGGTCGATAATACATCGCCGCAGCCGGCAGGAGCGTCCGACAATCACGTCAGGCAACAGCACTGCCTGTTCCAGCTCGCAGAAGGAATGGACCCTCACGCGGGGAAACAGCACGCAGTGTTTCAGGGTGGTCCCGGACAAAATACAGCCGCCGGCGACCAGTGAATTCAACGTCACGCCGGAATGGCCGGCGCAATCTTGGGTAAATTTGGCGGGCGGCATCGGCGGCATCGCCGTGCGGATCAGCCACACGCTATCGTAAATATTCAGCTCAGGCGTGACCGACGCGAGATCCAAATTGGCGCGCCAGTGGGCGCCCAACGTCCCGACATCGCGCCAATAGGGCGTATCCTGCCCGCCCTGGTCCGACGTCACGCAGGAAAGCGTAAAGGGGTGCGCGCAGGCGTCGCCGTCGGCGGTCACCCGGGGCAGGATATCCTTGCCAAAATCATGGCTGGAACGTTCATCGCGCATATCCTGCTCCAGCCGCCGATAGAGATAGTCGGCGTCGAAGACATAAATACCCATGCTGGCCAGCGCCTTGTCCGGCTGGCCCGGCATCGCCGGCGGGTCCGCCGGTTTTTCCACGAAATCCACCACCCGATAATCGGCGTCCACCGCCAACACGCCAAAATCCCGCGCCTCGGCGCGGGGTACCGGCAGGCAGGCGACGGTACAGGGCGCGCCCTTCTCGACGTGATCGATGAGCAGCCGCGAATAATCCATCTTATAAATATGATCGCCGGCCAGGATCACCAGATATTGCGCGGCATAGCGGCGAATAATATCCAGATTTTGCGATACCGCATCGGCGGTACCGCGATACCAGTGTTCGGTCGCCTGCCGTTGCTGGGCGGGTAACAGATCGACAAATTCATTCATCTCGGCGTTCAGAAACGACCAGCCGCGTTGGATATGCTGTACCAGTGAATGGGATTGGTACTGGGTAATCCCCCCCAATGCGCCGGATGCCGGAATTCAGGCAATTGGACAAGGCAAAATCGATAACGCGAAACTGACCGCCGAAGTGCACCGCCGGTTTGGCGCGCTCGGCGGTCAAACCTTTAAGCCGCGAGCCACGCCCGCCCGCCAGGATCAACGCCACGGATTGAATCAGCAACTGACGCGCCAGCATTACCGGGTCACTGCTTGCAAACCGCACCATAGCCGACTCCTGTTAATCCTGTTCCAGCACGCATACCGACCGGGGACCGAGCGATAGCAAATCATCAGCCGGAGCTGACATATACGGCTGAAACGGCGCCGTTAACCGCCACCCTCCTTCAGGTAAGGTGATTTCACAGGGGCTTGTCGTGGCATTGATCACAAAAAGCGTACGCAGCGATCGACGCTCAGCGCCGGAATGGACTGACGCAGCCGGATTAGCCCGGCGGTGAACGTCGTCAGCGCCTCGTCGGCCTGTGCCCAGTCCAGCCAGGTCGTGGCATTATCCTGGCAGTAGGCGTTGTTATTGCCCTGCTGGCTGCTAAGACGGTTAGCATTCACCTCTTCGCTGGCGTCCAGCCCCTCATGACCATGATTAAAACTGTGGTTCTCGCCGGCGCCGTCGCGGTTGTCTTCCCCGTTAGCCTGATTATGTTTGTGATCGAAACTCACCAGATCGCGCAGGGTAAACCCGTCATGGGCGGTCAGCATATTCACCGAGGCCGCCGGGGAACGCTGGCGGAACAGATCGTCCGAGGCGGCGAAGCGGCGGGCGAATTGGTCCAGACGGATATCTCCGTGCAGCCAGAAGCGACGCATATCGTCGCGAAAGCGATCGTTCCATTCGGCAAACGGCGCGGGGAAACGTCCCGCCTGGTAGCCATCCGGCCCGATATCCCACGGCTCGGCGATAAACTTGCAGCGCCCCAGCAGCGGGTCGGCTTTGATGGCGGCCAACAGCGGCGCGTCGGCGCTAAACGCCGACGTACGGCCGAGTACGCTGCCGAGATCGAATCGAAAACCATCGACGTGACACTCTTTGCCCCAGAAACGCAGACACGCCATCACCCATTCCCGCACCATTGGCTGGCAAAGGCGCAGCGTATTGCCGCAGCCGGTCCAGTTCTGATAGTCGCCCCGCTCATCAAGCCAGTAATAGCTGCGGTTGTCGATGGCGCGCAGCGAGACGACCGGCCCCTCCCTATCCAGTTCGGCTCTGTGGTTGAACACCACATCCAGCAGGACTTCAATACCGGCGCCGTGCAGCGCCCGCACCCCATATCGCGAAATTCGTTCAGCGCGCTTTGCCCCCGCAAGCCCGCCGCATAGGCCGGCTCCACCGCACAGGGCGCCAACACGTTATAGCCCCAGTAATTAGATAGCCCCAGGCGTTGCAGCCGCGGTTCATGGACGTGTTGCTGTACCGGCAGCAATTCAACGGCGGTGATGCCGAGCTGACGCAGGTACGCCAGCATGTGCGGATGGGCCAGGCCGGCATAGGTACCGCGCAACGCGGCGGGGATGGCGGGGTGCTGCCGGGTGAAACCGCGTACGTGGGCTTCATAAATCACCGTGTTGCCCCAGGGCACCGCCGGAGGCGTATCGCCGCGCCAGTCGTAGTCCAGCGCCACGACCCGACATTTGGGAACATATGGCGCGCTGTCGGTAGGATCAGGGCGATCGCCCGCATCCCGCAGCGCTGTATGATCGCCGAGCTCGCCCTCAAGCAGATAGGCGCAGGGATCGATGACCCGCTTTGCCGGGTTAAAACGGTGGCCTTCGCCGGGGGTAAAGGGGCCCTCGACCCGGAAACCGTAGCGCAATCACGCGCCGGTGCCGGCCAGATGCCCGTGCCAGCGATCGCCGGTGCGGCCGGGGAGTTCCCACTGCTGCTCGCGGTCCTGATCATCGTACACGCAGAGCACCACCCGCGTCGCATGGGCGGAAAATAGGCAGAAATTGACCCCGGCGTCGTCAATATGGGCGCCAAGGCACTCAGGGGATCCCGCCGTCAGCGCCGTCATTCCCCCTCCCGCAGCAAAAAGAGGGTTGCCAGCGGCGACAGCGTCAGGGATAGAGAGTAGTAATGGTAATGCCAGGGGACCGGCTCGCTATGAATTTCGCCCTGATTTCCTTGATTACTGCCATTGTAGTAACCCGAGTCGGTATTCAGCACTTCATGCCAGCGGCCGCCGTGGGGAACGCCGATGCGATAGTCTTGCCGCGGTACCGGGGTGAAATTGCTGACCACCAGCATTTCATTCCCGGCGTTATCGCGACGTAGGAAGGCGAATACCGAGTTTTCATGGTCGTCGGACACCAGCCACTGAAAGCCGGAAAAAGTATAATCACACTCGTAAAGCGGTGGATAGCTGCGGTAGCATTGGTTTAAATCACGCACCAGCCGCTGGACACCGGCGTGGTAACCGTTTTCATCGTCGAGCAAATGCCAGTCCAGGCTGATGTCATGATTCCATTCCCGGCGCTGGGCGAATTCATTGCCCATGAACAGCAACTTCTTGCCGGGATGCCCCCACATAAAGCCGTAATAGGCGCGCAGGCTGGCGAATTTTTGCCAATCGTCGCCGGGCATGCGTTGCAGAATCGACCCTTTGCCGTGCACGACCTCATCGTGGGACAGCGGCAGCACAAAATTCTCGCTGTAGGCATAGACCATGCTGAAGGTCATTTGGTGGTGGTGGTATTTACGATGCACCGGATCGAGCTGCATATAGTGCAGGGTGTCATTCATCCAGCCCATATTCCATTTGTAGTGGAACCCCAGCCCGCCAGCGTCCGGCGGACGGGTCACGCCGGAAAAGGAGGCAGACTCCTCCGCCACGGTCACCGCGCCGTCACGCTGGGTGCCGACGGTGTGATTGGTGTAGCGCAGAAAGGCGATGGCTTCCAGGTCCTCGTTGCCGCCATAAAAGTTGGGCACCCATTCGCCGGCGGCGCGGCTGTAGTCGCGGTAAATCATCGACGCCACCGCGTCCACCCGCAGACCGTCAAGGCCATAGCGTTCCAGCCAGAAGAGCGCATTACCGGCCAGATAGTTACGTACTTCGTTACGGCCGTAGTTATAAATAAGCGTATTCCAGTCCTGATGCCGTCCTTCTTTCGGATCGGCATATTCATACAGTGCCGTGCCGTCAAACTGGGCCAGCCCGAATTCGTCGCTCGGGAAATGACCCGGCACCCAGTCCAGCAGCACGTTCAGCCCGGCCTGATGGGCGGCACCAATCAGCGTGCGGAAGTCCTCCGGCGTACCAAAACGGCGGGTTGGCGCATAAATGCCGAGAGGCTGACACCCCCAACTCCCGTCGAAAGGGTGCTCGTTTATCGGCAGCAATTCGATATGGGTAAAGCCCATGTACTTGACATAACTGACCAATTACTCCGCCAGCTCCAGATAACTGAGTCAGTAATTGTTCTCGGCGTGGTGGCGCCAGGAGCCAAGATGCACTTCATAAATGGCGATAGGCTGATTCATCGCGTTGGCTCGGCGACGTGCCGCGTCAGGCGGATCCGCCGGCGGCGGCAATCCCCGCGTCAGCGATGCCGTGTCCGGGCGCATTTGCGCCTCGAAAGCGTAAGGATCGGCCTTAAGCCGCGTCTGGCCATGACAGTCGATAATTTCATATTTATATAATTGGCCCAAGGTTACCGCCGGCAGGAACAATTCCCAGAGACCGTTTTCCCGCCGCTGGAGCATCGGATGGCGGCGGCCATCCCAAAAATTAAACTCTCCGACCACCGAAACCCGCTGCGCATTAGGCGCCCAAACGGCGAAGCGCATGCCCGCGACCTCATCCAGCACTTCCGGATGCGCCCCCAACCGTTCCCAGGGACGTAAATGCGTTCCTTCCGCCAGCAGCCAGCTGTCAATATCCTGCAACAAAGGACCGAAACGATAGGGATCCTCGATAATATAGGTATGGTCATGCCAGGTGACGGCCAGTTGATAATGGAAAGGGTTTTTACGCCGCGGGACAATCCCGCTAAAAAAACCGCGTTGATCTTCACACGTTAATTCTGTGACCCAGCGCCCATTTTTAGCCTCTATTACCGTGACCGCGCTGGCATCAGGCAATAAAGCGCGTACCACCAACCCTCCCGCGGTTTGATGCATGCCCAATAAAGAAAACGGATCGGCATAATGGCCGGCCACCAGTGCGGTAATAACGTTTTGGTCGGGATATCCTGCCATGTCTTCTTCCTTTGCTTACTCCATGAAATAAAAGGGTATTGCAAAAAGATAAATGTCCATTACCTACCCGCCATTACGCTCTCGCACCGTCAGCCGCGCGCGCGACGGCACGTTGGCGGTTAACGTACGTGACAAGGGAGCAGAAAATGCCATGTGAGAGACAATTACGATGAGGACGTAATCATGAAACTCTAAATAATAATCATAGATAAATGTTTGCGGCGCGTTCAGGCTTGCTTAACGAAATTTTTTATTAACTATTAAGCCTATGAAAAACTTAACTTCGCTAAGTTAAATTTTTTATCAACCAATCAAGCACGTTGGCGATAGGTGCGGCATCGGACGCAATCGGTGACCTGCACCTGCAGGTAATGCGTTAACGGATGAGCGGATTATCTTCACCGCGGCCACTTGCGACGGCGGCGCCGGGGTGGCCACGCTCAGACAGGAGCGGGCGATGGGCCGCCATGTTCCCCTCTCTCGCTAAAGGAAAGAAAGTAGCAGCGTACCTGAATCGTTGGCGCCCGATAGCGCTTCCCGATAGCGCTTAAAGTGCGACGCGTTTCAGCCAAGGGCAGAGTGAAAGCATTAAGGGAATAATTTCGCCCATCGGCAGTAAAAAGGTGTCTTTCTTCACGCGACAAACGGCCCCTGCCCCATCACAACGCGTCGGTCGAGTGCCGTCAGCCCGCGAAAATGCGTCGGGCATGACGCCAGCCCCGCAAATAATGCCGCCGGCGGCAGCTAACAGCAGGCGGCAACCGGCGAGAGGTTCACGCCTCAGGGGGGCGGCAAGCGGCGGCTCGAATCCCGCCGCTATCGAGGCAGCGAAAAGCCCCGCCATCACGCGGCAAGCGGCGAGAGGTCGTTTAATGCGCCAATTGGCGCAGCATACGGCGCAGAGGCTCGGCAGCGCCCCACAATAGTTGGTCGCCGACGGTAAAGGCCGAAAGATACTCCGGCCCCATATTCAATTTCCGCAGCCGACCGACCGGGGTTTTCAGCGTGCCGGTCACCGCTGCCGGCGTCAGCCCCCGCATCGACAATTCACGATCGTTGGACACCACGGTCACCCAATCATTATGGGTAGCGAGCAATTGCTCAATTTCCGCCAGCGGCACATCCTTTTTCAGCTTCAGCGTAAACGCCTGGCTATGGCAGCGCAGAGCGCCTATACGCACGCACAGCCCGTCAACCGGTATCGGCTGGCGGGTATTAAGGATTTTGTTGGTTTCCGCCTGACCTTTCCACTCTTCGCGGCTCTGGCCGTTTTCCAGCTGCTTGTCGATCCAGGGGATCAGGCTTCCGGCCAGCGGTACACCAAAATTATCCGTCGGCAGGGTACCGCTGCGGGTCAGTTCGGTGACCCGACGTTCGATATCCAAAATGGCCGAAGCCGGATCCTGCAACGGTTTGGCTACCGCGCCGTGCAATTGTCCCATTTGTACCAGAAGCTCGCGCATATGGCGCGCGCCGCCGCCGGATGCCGCCTGATAGGTGGCCACCGAGGCCCATTCCACCAGATCCCGGGCAAACAAACCGCCCAGCGACATCAGCATCAGACTCACGGTGCAGTTACCGCCGACGAAGGTCTTGATGCCGCGATCCAGACCCTGCTGAATTACGGCCTGGTTGACGGGATCCAGGATGATAATCGCGTCATCGCGCATGCGCAGCGACGACGCCGCATCAATCCAGTAGCCCTGCCAGCCGATTTCACGCAGCTGCGGATAGATTTCGTTGGTATAATCGCCGCCCCGGCAGGTGACAATAATGTCCAGCGCGCTGAGCGCCGCCAGATCCCGCGCATCTTGCAGCACACCCTGCTGGCCGTTTACCGCCGGCGCGGGCTGGCCATGCTGGGAAGTGGAAAAAAATACCGGGCGGATGGCGTCAAAATCGCGCTCTTCGGTCATGCGCTGCATCAGCACTGAACCGACCATACCGCGCCAGCCGATAAAACCAACGTTTTTCATGTTTAACTGTCCTGCCGTAGGGGGGTGACAAAATATTCCGCGTGCTCTTACTGCACAGCGTCAGCAGGAAACACTTTGTCCACCTTACAAAATGTGGCTGAAATGCCGCAAGTGAAATTATTCGATTTTAAGCCCTTTTTCAGCAACGGCGCTTATACTCTTCCCCTGCCGTTGCCGGGACGCCGGCGCTGATAACGTCGAGGTGATAATGAGTGAAATGATATCGGCTACCGTTTTGTTATTTTTGATTATGGATCCTTTGGGCAATTTGCCGATTTTCATGTCGGTCCTCAAACATTTGGAGCCGAAGCGGCGGCGTATTATCGTCATCCGGGAAATGTTGATAGCGCTGCTGCTGATGCTGATTTTTTTGTTCGCCGGCGAGCATATTCTGTCGTTCCTCAGCCTGCGCACCGAAACGGTGTCGATCTCCGGCGGCATTATTTTATTTTTAATCTCCATTAAAATGATCTTCCCGTCACAGGAAGGCAATAGCTCCGGTCTGCCGACGGGAGAGGAACCGTTTTTGGTGCCGCTGGCGATTCCGCTGGTCGCCGGGCCGTCTATCCTTGCGGCATTGATGCTGCTGTCGCATCAATATCCACAACAAATCAACCATTTGGTGCTGGCATTGCTGATAGCCTGGGGCCTGTCTGTGGTCATACTAATGCTGTCCAACGTCTTTTTACGCTTGTTGGTCAATAAAGGCGTCAGCGCCCTTGAGCGGTTGATGGGGTTATTGCTGGTGATGATCTCGACCCAGATGTTTTTGGACGGCGTCCGCGCCTATCTGCGCGCCTGATGGGGAAACGTAATCGCCGGCTAATTGATCGGGCGTAAACGTTGCCAAGCAGCTCGGAAAAGGAAGCCGGCAGGCCGACGAGGTAAAAATAAGGCCCGGCGGGCACACTGCCACGCCGGACCGCACGTGTTACCACGTGCTATTCGCTAAAGCTTAAATCACCATATTCAGCAGCAGACAGCCCACCAGGCCGCTGACCGCGATGATGGTTTCCAGCACCGACCAGGAGCGGATGGTCTCGCCGATGGTCAGGTTGAAATACTCCTTGAACAGCCAGAAACCGGGGTCATTGACGTGAGAGAAGATCACGCTGCCGGAGCCGACGGCGATAACCATCAGTTCGGGGCTGACGCCGGTGGTGGCGATAAGCGGTGCGGCGATACCGCCGGCGGTAATCGCGGCGACCGTCGCCGAACCCAGCGCAATGCGCAGCGTAGCGGCGATGGTCCAGGAGAGCAACAGCGGAGAAATGGTGCTGCCTTCCATCAGCGAAGCGATATATTTATCCACGCCGCTGTCCACCAGGACCTGTTTGAAGGCCCCGCCGCCGCCGATAATCAAGAGCATCATGGCGATAATTTTTATGGAATCGGTAATGGTATTCATCACCTCATCCATAGTGCGGCCGCGATTAAGACCGAACGTGAAGATGGCGATCAGCACGGCGATAAACGTGGCCATGATCGGGTCGCCGAAGAACTCGGTATACGCCAGGATGGGATTGCCCGCCGGTAATACCATTTCGGTAACGGCACGCAGCGCCATTAATACCACCGGTACCAGCGAAGTCCAGACGCTGACGGCAAAGCTCTGCATCTCCTGCTCGGTAAACTTTTTCGGGTTATACAGACCTTCCGGCACCGGCTTGTCAATATGGCGCAGGAAACGCGAATAGACCGGCCCGGCCAGAATGACCGTCGGAATGGCGAGGATTGTGCCGTATAACAGCGTCCTGCCCATGTCAGCGTGGAAGATGGCGGCAATCGCGGTAGGGCCCGGGTGCTGCGGCAGGAAGCCGTGCGTTACCGACAGCGCGGCGGCCATTGCACGCCCACGTACAGTAGCGAAATGCGCGCGTTGGCGGCGATACTGAACACCAGCGGCAGCATCAGCACAAAACCAATCTCGTAAAACAGCGCGAAACCGACGGTGAAACCCGTTAATACCACCGCCCATTGAATATAACGCTGTCCAAATTTGTCGATAAGCGTGGTAGCAATACGCTGAGCACCGCCGCAATCCGCCAGCAATTTTCCCAGCATGGCGCCGAAACCCATAATCTGCGCCAGGCTGCCCAGTGTGCCGCCAACGCCGTTTTTGATCGATCCGATGACTTTGTTGACCGGCATGCCCTGCAGGATCCCTACCGCCAGCGCAACCAGGATTAACGCGATGAAACCGTTTAGTTTAAAACGGATCATCAGGAGCAACAGGAGTGCTACCCCAATGGCAATAATAATAAAGTGGCATGATAATTCCCCAATGGATATCTGTCCGAACCGGTGAGTCGCGCGCCGGCCAATCGGTGATAGTCTTCAAATAATATCTTACGATATGATGTTACTGGTATCATGATACCGGTAACATCCTGCACTAAGGAATGGATGGGGGAACTAAATTAGCGTTTTGGGAGCGGGATCATATTCTGACCTGAGACGCAGGGTCAGAGAATTCTACCGGTCGGCATGGTGAAGGAAGAAAGCGGATGGCCCTGGTCATATGAACTTTGCGACGGTAAGTTGCCTGCTCCGCTGTGAGGGTCAAATACTTTCCCCGGCCAGTAACGTAAAACCGACGTCGATTTGCCCGTCGGCGCGCGGTTCGCCCCGCAGGCGGGCCAACAGGCAGTCGGCACTCAGGCGCCCCATTTCCTCACGGGGTGTGAGTACGCTGGCCAAGCGCGAATGAACAACGCGGGAGAAGTCGTGACCGTGAAAACCGGCTATCGCCATCTTGTCGGGCACGGCAATCCCCTGGCGCTGGCATTCAAACAAAGCGCCTATGTCCAAGTCATCATTGGTGCTGATTATGCCGTCGATACCGGGATACTCCCGCTGCGCCTGGCGCAGTAATTCGACGCCGGCGGATATAGTTGGAGGAGTCCGCCATCATGACGCTATAGGCAGGCCGGCGTCGCGCATGGTTTGCTCATAGCCTTGCTGCTTTATCAAGGTACGTTCATCCTGTCGGGCGCCGAAATACACCACCTGATGATGCCCACGCTCGACAATAAGCCGGGTCATTTGCCGTGCCGCCTCGAAATTATCAAACCCCACCGCCATATCCAGACAGGGGGAGACGCAATCCATAATCTCCACCACCGGGATACCGGCCACCTCGATCATTTTCAGCGTACGGGGGGTATGATGGCGTTCGGACAGGATAAGGCCGTCAATGTTATAAAATGTTATAAGACAGTAGCGAGGTCAGCCGCAGCTCTTCCAGCTCCGGCGAATAACCGTAGTGCGCCAGCATGGTCTGATAGCCGTTGGCACCGGTGACCTGCTCAATTCCGCGCAGGACTTCGGCGAAAACCTGATTGGTCAGCGAAGGCAGCAATACGCCGATAGCGCGGCTGGTGGCGTTGGAGAGGATATCCGGCGCCCGGTTAGGGATATAACCCAGACTATCAAGCGCCGCGGCGATCTTCGCCTGCAGCGCCTGAGAGACCCGCTCCGGATCGCGCAGATAGCGACTCACCGTCATTTTGGTTACCCCAACCTGATCGGCGACATCCTGCAGTCCCGGCCTTTTTCTCTTCATTATTAACTTGTTAACCTCCGCCGACGATTCAGCCAAGTTTAACAAAAAAATCCGCTGCCGAGTATTTTTATCCCGGTCAAACCGGGGGCAAATCAAACAGCAGCACTTCGCTGTCGTCGTGCGCCGCCAGCGCAATCCGGCTTTCGTCCGCTACCGCGAGCGCATCGCCGGTTGTCACATTGACCATCATTCACCGTCAGCGCGCCGGCGATGACCTGCAGCCACATCCGACGGCCGGGGGCGATGGGCAGCGAATCCGACCGCCCGCGCGGCAGCGCCCAGCGGGTCAGGGTCATATCCTGGAACACCCGCAACGAGCCGTCGAGGCCGTCAGGCGATAGCACCAACTGGGCGGCCTCCGGGCGCCGCAAAGCGACGTTGTTCGTAGCGCGGCGGCAGGCCGATTTGCGCCGGCGTTATCCAGATCTGATAGAGATGCAAGGGCGCATCGTCGCGGGCATTGTATTCAGAGTGCCGTATCCCGGTCCCCGCGCTCATGATCTGAAACTCACCGGCGTGAATGTGCTCCTGATTGCCCATACTGTCCCGATGCGCGACCGTGCCGGAGCGCACATAGGTCAAGATTTCCATATCCTTATGAGGGTGAGTGCCGAAACCCTGTCCGGGGGCGATGATGTCCTCGTTTATCACCCGCAATGCGGAAAAACCCATAAAATCCGGATGATAGTAATCGGCGAAGGAAAAACTATGCCAGCTGGTCAGCCAGCCGTGGTGGGCATAACCGCGATCGTTGGCGGCGCGCAGGATGTTCATATTCAATTCTCCTCACTATTTTCCTCTAGTCTAAACGCGACCTGAAAGAATAATAGCGGAAAAATATCATCGCAAAGTTCAAAAAATTAGAATGAAAAATCTGCGTTTAGGGACGAACCGGAGATAAAAAAAAGCCAGCGCACAGGCTGGCTGAAATTACTGAAAGCAATGTGATCAATGTCGTGCTCCCGTGCCAGTATCGCAATGGCCGGTAAGCACGACAATAGCAATCATTATCATTCGCACTTGTAAAGACCTTTTTAGCGATCGCCCAGGTACATTGCGCGAAGATAACGGGGAACCGCGTCATCTTCGTTGCTGCCAATGACCTCCAGGGTCGGCAATGCCTCTTTTAGACGCTGCTGGGCGTTTTGCATGATGCAGCCTTTACCGGCCATCGCCAGCATTTCTTGATCATTCATCCCGTCGCCGAAGGAAATGCAATCCTGTAGTTGATAGCCCAGCAAACCGGCCACCTGCCGCAGTGCATGCCCTTTGGAAACCCCGCCCGCCATGACCTCCAGGCAAACCGGCAGTGAAAAGCTGACGTTGACCCGATCGCCCCAGCACGCATTGAGCGCCTCTTCCAATACCAGCAGCCGCTGATGATCGTCGCAGGTGAAATACACTTTGCAAATGCCGTCCGTGGGCAGCGCCCCTTGCTGATACACCTGATATTTGAAGGTGGATTCGCGGAAAAAATCTTCCTGATCGGCGCGATTGCGGTTCATAAACCATTCATCATTGCGAAAGACATTGGTCAGGATTCTCGGGTCCTGATGCACTACGCTAAACAACTCTGCAGCAATGTCCTCGTCCAGATTGTGGGAGAAGATCAGCTCGCCGGCGGTGTTGTGCACCCGCGCGCCGTTAGAGGTGATCATATAGGCGTCAATTTCCAGATTGGCGCGCATCTGCGCTACATCCACATGGTGGCGGCCGGTGGCGAACACGAAGTGGATCCCGCGCGCGGTCAGCAGCTGCAGGGTTTGTTTGGTGTAGGGGGTAAGCCTGTGGGCCGGCGAGAGCAGTGTGCCATCTAGATCTGACGCAACAATATGGAACATGGGGCAATAGAACCTCTGGTGTATGCGGCGAAACCAGCGCCGCAGATTAATGATGCCGCATAAAGAAATCAGCGATTAGCGTGAGCGCCTGCGCGCGCAGCGGGTCAGTCTCGAATAAAATTTCGTGACGCGCGCCCGTCATCGTTATCGGGCCGTTATTTTCACAGGGATGACCCGCCTGGGCCATGGCCTGACAAAACGCCCAGTGGCTACGATTGTCGACGATTTTTTCTTCTCCGGCCTGCAGCAGCAGCACCGGCGTAGTGATAGCCTCAGCCTGCGCCAGCACCTGCTGGCCGGCCAGCATGCCCTCACGCACCCAATGGTAAGTGGGGCCGCCCAGCTGCAGCTCCGGGTAATCGGCGTAATATCGCAGATTGCGACGATAACGCTGATCGCTATGCGTCAGCATATTGACCATGAACGGCCGGGGCCGCCAGGCGCCGGTACCTACCGCATAGCGATCGCGCATGGCCAGCCAGCGCGGCATCGGCAAGCGCAGCCCGAACATCGGCGCGCACAGCGCGGCGGCGTGGCAGGCGTCCGGCTGCTCGGCCAGAAACAGCGCCAATTATGGCACCGCCCATGGAGTGCGTCAGCGCGAAGCGTCGGCGGTAACCGGCCGGTTGGACAACCCGTTGCCAGAAGTAGGCGAAATCGCTGACATAATCAGCGAACTGCAATACATGCCCGCGGTGGCTGTCCGCCAGCAATCGCCCGGAAAGCCCTTGTCCACGGTGATCAATAATCATCACATCATAGCCGTACTGAAACAGATCATAAGCCACTTCAGGGTATTTGACATAGCTTTCAATACGGCCGGCGCTGATGACCACCACTTTATCATGATCGGGGGCGCAAAAGCGCACAAAGCGAATCGGCAGCGACCGCTCCCCGGCGAATTCCCCTTATTCTCGCCCGCGCCAAAAACCCAGCAGCTCGCCGGCAGAGAACGCGCCAAATTGCCGTTCACGGGTTAGCCACTCCGCGTTACGCACCCGGCACATCGCCCGGCGTCGCCTCAACGCGACAAAATGAGATTAATGCCGAAGCCGGCAAACAACACGCCGGCCACGCCATCAATCCAGAGCGCAAGACGCTGATAGCCGCGGCGCATCGCCGGCAGGGCGAATACCACCGCCACCAGGGAAAACCACAGCAGGGTTTCGCCCAAAATCAGGGCAAATATTCCTAAGCGGGCGCCGGCCGCCGCCGAAGAGCGAGAATACGCTACCAAAGTAAATGACCGCCTTGGGATTGGCCAGATTGGTTAACGAACCGCGCAAAAAGCGATGTTCCCGGCCGGCACGGCACCCGCGGGTACCGGTCGGCGCGCGGCGCGCAGCAATTGCCAGCCCATCCAGCAAAGATACAGACCGCCGCCGACGGTAATGGTAATAAGGCTGTGCAACCAGGCCATGCGGCTCAAAAGCAAATGCAGCCCCAACAGGGCCACCGCCGCCCAGATGGCTACCCGAGGGTGATGCCCAGGACGCCGTACATCGCCTGGCGACGCGAGCGGCTGGCGGCCGTCTGCGAGACGAAAAAGAAATCGGGACCGGGCGACATCAGGGCAATCAGATGCACCAGCGCCACGGTAACAAACAGCATAAACATAGTTTTCCTGCTCCAGAAATATAACGCCGAGGCACGATGCCCCGTGCGTCAGGGGGTGCCTATCCCGGGACGCCGCCAGACGCCGCTGCCAAAGCCTGGCGAACCTATCGGCCTTACCGCCTTTAACGCATGGTCGGCCGCGAGTCCTCATCGGACAGGTGTTCGCGGATAAGGGCCAGAAACGGCAGACCGAAACGCTCCAGCTTGCGGTTCCCCACCCCATTGACCCGCAGCATCTGGCCGCTATCGGTGGGCAGCTGCTCTGCCATCTCCAAGAGCGTAGCGTCGTTGAACACCACATAGGGCGGGACATTGGCCTCATCCGCCAGCGCTTTACGCAGCTTGCGCAGCTTGGCGAACAGCGGGCGGTCATAGTTGCCACCATAGGTTTTGGGTGCCGCGCGGGTTTTCAGATTGGTCACCCGCGGCTCCGCCAGCATCAAGTCCACCTCGCCCCTGAGCACCGGCCGCGCTGACTCTGTTAGCTGTAACGCCGAATGCTGAGTGATATTCTGGCTGACCAGCCCCAGATGGATCAATTGCCGCAGCACGCTTATCCAATGCTCATTGCTGCGCTCGCGGCCGATACCGTAAACCGGCAGTCGATCGTGCGCATTTTCGCGGATACGCTGGCTGTTGGCGCCTCTGAGCACCTCAACGACATAGGCCATACCGAAACGCTGCCCGACCCGGTAAATGCAAGAGAGCGCTTTGCGCGCTTCCTCCAGCCCATCGTAGCGCTTGGGCGGATCGAGGCAGATGTCGCAGTTGCCGCATGCCATCTGACGGCCTTCGCCGAAATAGTTCAGCAGCACCAGCCGCCGACAGGTCTGCGCCTCGGCGAAGGCGCCCATTGCGTTGAGCTTATGGCGCTCGATGTCCTGCTGCTGGCCGGCGGGTTTTTCTTCCAGACAGCGCTGCAGCCAGGCCATGTCCGCCGGATCATACAGCAAAATGGCTTCTGCCGGCAGACCGTCGCGGCCGGCACGCCCGGTTTCCTGGTAATAGGATTCGATGGTGCGCGGGATGTCGAAGTGCAGCACAAAGCGCACGTTGGGCTTATTGATGCCCATGCCGAAGGCGACCGTCGCCACCACGACCTGCAAATCGTCACGCTGAAACGTCTCTTGCACCTGAGCGCGGCGATCGTTTTCCAGGCCCGCGTGATAGGCGGCCACGCTGACGCCGCGGCTTTGCAAACGCGCGCTCAGATCTTCCACCCGCGAACGGCTATTGCAATAAATAATACCGCTTTTACCGCGCTGGCCCTGCACGAAGTGCCAGAGCTGCTCAAAGGGTTTGTACTTCTCCACCAGCGTGTAGCGGATATTGGGACGGTCGAAGCTGCTGAGCTGGACCAGTGGATCGCGTAAGTCCAGCAGGCGCAGGATATCCTGCCGCGTGGCTTCGTCCGCGGTGGCGGTCAGCGCGAGGAACGGCAGCGTCGTGAAATGGCGTTTAATTTGTCCGAGCGCGCGATATTCCGGGCGGAAGTCATGTCCCCATTGGGAAATGCAGTGCGCCTCGTCCACCGCGATCATCGTCAGCCGCCACTGCTGCAATTGCTCGAGCATGTTGTCCATCATCAGACGCTCGGGGGCGATGTAGAGCATTTTGATGCGCCCGGCGCGGCACGCCGCCATCACCTCGTACTGCTGCTCGCGACTTTGGGTGGAGTTCAGGCAGGCCGCCGCGACGCCGTTGGCCAGCAGTTGATCAACCTGGTCCTTCATCAGCGAAATCAGCGGCGAAACCACCAGCGTCAGTCCGTCCATCACCAGGGCGGGGATCTGATAGCACAGCGATTTACCGCCGCCGGTGGGCATCACCACCAGGCAGTCGCGGCCGCTGAGCACCGCATGAATGATCGCTTGCTGGCCCGGCCGAAACTGCTGGTAGCCGAAGGTGTCGTGCAACACCTGCTCCGCCAACGCTTCCCGCTGGATTATTTCCGCCGTAGACACATCTGCCCCAACTTTGTCTTCAGACGAACGCCGCAGAGGCGTCCGTGGTTAAGTCCCTGTGAATTACATCATATCATTGAGCATAAAGCCCATCCCTATACGCGTCTGGCGATGATTATAATCGATTAGCTACTCGCCATAACCACTAAACATCTGGGTATAAAAACAGACGTGCCGGCTGACGGGATAGCTCCAGCCCAACTGCGCTCCACCGTAGCCGCTGTTCCAGTTGTAGCGTCCTTCCGCGCTGAAGGTGCTTTCTCCCCAGGCATAACCTATCTTTAGCCGGTAGTGGCCCATGTACTTGATAATATCGGGGTTATCGCTGCTGTCGTCCAGCTGCAGCCACGGCTTCACTTCTACCTGCCAGTTACCGTTTTGCGCCATGAGCCGCGTATAGGCGCGGTTCCAACTGCGCGAAGTGGGATCCGAGCGGCCGTTGGACTGATGGTTCAGACCCAGCTCCACATCGCGCAAGGTCCAGCCTGCGAAATCATAATCCGTTGCCCAGCCAATGAACAGTTGGGGTTCATAGTTGGTTTCGCGAAAGGGCGACGATTCTTCACTGTTGGATAACTGCCACCAGGAGCGCTGGGTATAGGACGCGCCCAGCAACGAATTATCGCCCGCGATACCGCGCCACAGCGGGAACCCCAGACTCAATTGGAAAGCCACTTCGTCTTTTTTGGCGTTATTGGCCCAATCGTAGCTGCTTATCGCCTGTTTGTTGATGTTGCTGGTATAGGTGTAGAGCAGGTAGTTGCTCTCATACGGGTACAGCGTGAAGGGATTGTTGTGCTCCTGTAACAGATTGGCAATGATGCTTCCCTTCACCGCCGGTGTATCATGGATCTTCTCAACCGTGGCTTCTTGGGCGTAAACGAAAGAAGTCGATCCCAGCAAGAGAGCGGTTGCCCCCCAAAGTTTGCGCATAAAATGTTCTCCGAAAGCGCGTAACCCACCAACACAAGCATTCAAAGCTAATCATTTTACACGCTCTTAGAACTTTGTTTTAGGGAAAACTGCCTAAAGTTAACGGCGCCACCCGAGGCTGGTAAGCCACATTAATTAAGCATACTATGAACATAAATATTACATTACTCCGCGCATCAAGCGTTGCCCCAATCCGGAATTAACTATGTCTGCAACACCGCTTACCGCCGATCACGCCCGCCGTTTGATCGGGGATATCTTTGTCTATCATATGCCGTTCAACCGCGAATTGGGTCTGAAACTGACCCACCATGAGAACGATGCCGCACAACTCGAATTTGAGCGCGATGAAAAGCTGGTGGGCAACGCCCTGCAGCGCATTCTTCACGGCGGCGTGATCGCATCGGTGCTGGACGTCGCCGCCGGGATCACCTGCGTGACCAGCGCGCTATTGCGCCAGCCCGCGCTTTCAGAGCAGGATCTGCGCCATCGCCTGGCGCGCATGGGCACAATCGACATGCGGGTGGATTATCTGCTGCCCGGCCACGGTGAGCGGTTTATCGTCACCAGCCACCTACTGCGCGGCGGCAACAAGATCTCCGTGGCGCGTGCGGAGCTGCACAATGACCGGGGGCATCATCTCGCCACCGCCACCGCTAACTATCTGGTAGGCTGACCGATGAGAGACAATAGCGCCCGTCAGGGTGTTTTGTGCGCCCTCGGCGCCTATTTTATCTGGGGCCTGACACCCGCCTATTTCAAATTGATAGCCCAGGTGCCTGCCAACGAAATTCTCGCGCACCGTATTTCATGGTCGGTGGTGTTTATGCTGGTACTGCTGACCCTCGGCCACCGCTGGCCGCAGGTACGCCAGTCTTTGCGGCGCGGCAAATTGCTGCTGGCCCTGGCGCTGACCTCTGTGCTGGTCGGCAGCAACTGGCTGCTGTTTATTTGGGCGGTCAATCACCACCATATGCTGGAAGCCAGCCTCGGCTACTTTATCAACCCGCTGGTCAACGTGTTGCTCGGCATGCTGTTTTTGGGCGAACGGTTTCGCCGGCTGCAGTGGCTGGCGGTGATGCTGGCGTCCGCCGGCGTGCTGGTACAGCTGTGGATGTTCGGTTCACTGCCGCTTATCGCCCTGGGGCTGGCGCTCACTTTCGCCCTGTATGGCCTGTTGCGCAAAAAGATCGGTATCGACGCGCAAACCGGCATGCTCATCGAAACCCTCTGACTGCTGCCGGCGGCCGCTTATTACCTGTTTATCGTCGCCGGTAGCCCGACCAGCCATCTCGGCGCCAACGGCTGGCATCTTAATCTGCTACTCGCCTCCGCGGGCGTGCTGACCACGGTGCCGTTGCTGCTGTTTACCGCCGCCGCCAACCGCCTGCGGCTGTCCTCGCTCGGTTTTTTCCAGTATCTCGGGCCGACGTTGATGTTCCTGCTGGCGGTAGGATTCTATGGCGAGGCGTTAAGCGCCGATAAGCTCTATACCTTCGCCTTTATTTGGCTGGCGCTCGGGGTATTCGTTACCGACGCGCTTCTGACCCAGCGGCGGCGGCTCTCGGCCGCCTGAGGCTGCGTCAACTGCGCGACTGGCTGGCCGGACGCCGGACGGAGGTGCGGGAGATAAAACGCGCCATCGCCGGTCCGAACAGCAGAATGGCGAATAAACGCAGGCTTTGCATCGCCATGACAAAACCGATGTTTACCTGACTGCCGGCGGCGGCGATAATCGCCACGGTATCCAAGCCTCCCGGACTGGTGGCCAGATAAGCGGTCAGCAAATCCACCGGCAGCAGTTTAGTCAACAGCCAGGCCATGGCGCCGCACAGCAGCATCAGGCCGGCGATGGACGCCAGCATCTGCGGTAGCGTTTTCAGCGCCAATAGCATGATAGCGCGGGTGAAGCGAAGGCCGACGCTCCAGCCGATAAACGCATAGGCCAGCGCCAGCAGCCATTCCGGCACCTGCAGCGTCAGCGTGCCGGTAGCGTGCAGCGTGGCGCCGGCCACCATCGGCAGCAGCAGCGGACCGGCGGGAATGCGCAGCCGGCGGCCGAGTATCGCCCCCACGGCCGCCACCGCCAGCGTGGCGATAAAGCGAGCGTCCAACGGCGGAAACCACGTCACCGCCGGCGCGATAGCCCCCTGTTCTCCCAGCGCAATATGCGCCGCGGTGGCGGTGGCGGTGGCGGTGGCGGTGGCGACGAACAATACCCGCAAATATTGCATAAACGCCACCAGCAGCGTGACCGCCAGCGTCAACACCACGGGTAGCCAGTCGCTGACCAGCACCGCCAGAATGGAAGGGAGAGGGCGCCGGCTATCATGCACCCCAGGATGGCCTGGCAGCCGATAAATACCTTGGGCGATATGGCGACGCGGGCGCCGGACAAGGCCATCACCAGACCGACCATCATGGGACCTAGCAGCAGCGCGGCGGGAACGTGGTAATGTTGCAGGATAAATCCCAGCGCCAGCGAACACGCCAGCAGGATCAGCCATTGGAGATAAACCGGCAAAGCTTTCATGAATGAAGGTCGTTTCAAAACAGGCGTAGGTAGCCGTTTTATCACATTGCGGCCGCGGAGGGAAAATATCCTGCGTCCGGAGCGGCGCCCTGACTGGCCGCCGTCTCCGCCACTCCCTATAGCCAGTTTTTGCGCTTGAAATACAAATACGGCGCCAGCCCGGCCAAAATCATCAGCATAATGGCGCCCGGATAGCCGAAAGACCATCCGAGCTCGGGCATAAACTCGAAGTTCATACCATAACTGGAGGCAACCAAGGTCGGCGGCAGGAAAACCACCGAGACCACCGAGAATATCTTGATGATGCGGTTCTGCTCGATATTGATAAAGCCCATTGCCGCCTGCATCAGGAAGTTCACCTTCTGGAACAGCGATTCGTTATGGGGCAGCAACGACTCGATATCGCGCAGCACCTCCCGCGCCTGCTCCAGCTGCCCCGACGGCAGCCGCGCCTTGCGCACCAGAAAGTTCAGCGCCCGCTGGGTATCCATCATCAGGCACAGCCTGACTTTCCAACCCACGTCCTCAAGCTCGGCGAGCGTGGAGAGCGCGTTATCATACTCATCGCCCTGGTGGCCATTCATGATGACCAGGCTCAGCGCTTCCAGATCGCTATAGATATTTTCAATTTCATCCGCCAGTTGCTCGATTTTCGTCTCGAACAAATCCAGCAGCAGCTCGTAGGCGTTGCCGTCAATCAGCGTCTGGCTGCGGGTTCGCATCCGGTACAGGCGAAACGCCGGCAGTTCCCGCTCGCGCAGGGTGTAAAGCCGACCGTCGCGGATAGTAAACGCCACGGTGGCGTTACCGGCGTGATCTTCGGCGTCGGCGTAAAAGAAGAAGGAGTGGATATGCAGCCCGTCCTCGTCCTCGAAAAAGCGGGCGGACGCTTCGATGTCCTCTAGCTCCAGACGCGTCGCCAGGCTCTGCCCCAGCTCGTGCTACACCCGTTCGCGCTCGTCATCGCCGGGCTCGATCAGATCAACCCATACCGCTTCAGGTAGGGTTCCCAGCTCATCGGTGTCAAGACGCAATAAACGATGGTTTTCCAGTTGAAATGCGTTAAGCATACGCCCTCGTTTCCTTCACGGTAACAAACGGGAAACGCATTAGATCACGGAAATACGGGGTGAGGAGTCACCGTCGAGTTTCAGACCGTCAAAGATCCGACTCTGCGCGACACTCATTGAAGGTCGCTGACAACCACTGAGGCGGCCAGCGCTGGAGGCAGCCTTAATGGATGTACCTGATAAACAGATTATCGAGCCAGTATCTACTGGGGGTGTCCAAGGCGCAATCCTCTCCTAATAGTAGTGGGCGCATGTTACACCGAGAAGAAAAAGGCTGTCAATACGTGAGAAAAACCGTTTGGCCAGTTTCTGTACAATAGCGCGGCGCGCGGCGGGTCAAACGGTTTCCAGGCGGGCGTAAGCCGCCACCAGCCATTTGACGCCCTGGCCTTGAAACGCAATCTGCAGGCGGCTATGTTCGCCGCTGCCTTCCAGATTGACTACCGTACCCTCGCCAAATTTCGGATGGCGTACCCGCTGGCCAAGGGCGAAACCGCTATCGCTTTCGCTTAACGGCGCACCGATGCGCTGCTGGCTGGCCGGACGGGTCACGCTGGCGCGCAGCCGCACTTCTTCCACGCACGCCGGCGGCAGTTCGCCAACAAAGCGCGACGGCCGGTGGTAAGCCTCTTTGCCGTACAGCCGGCGGGTTTCCGCATAGGTAATGGTCAGCTTATCCATCGCGCGGGTGACGCCGACATACGCCAGGCGGCGCTCTTCTTCCAGGCGCCCGCCTTCGTCCAGCGACATTTGGCTGGGGAACATACCCTCTTCCATGCCGACGATGAATACCTGGGGGAATTCCAGCCCTTTGGCGGAATGCAGCGTCATTAATTGCACCGCGTCCTGATAGGCGTCAGCCTGACCCTCGCCGGCCTCCAGGGCGGCGTGAGACAGGAACGCCTGCAGCGGCAGCAGATCCTGATCTTCATCGTTGTAGCTGAACTGGCGGGTAGCGGTGACCAGCTCTTCCAGGTTCTCGATACGCGCCTGGCCCTTTTCACCTTTTTCCTGCTCGTACATGCTCCACAGGCCGGAGTTTTTGATCACCCGATCGGTTTGCACATGCAACGGCAGCTCCGCCGTCTCTTCCGCCAGCGCATCAATCAGCTCCAAAAACCGCTGCAGCGCGGCGGCGGCGCGACCGGCCAGCACGCGCTCCGCGAGCAGCGCCCGGCTCGACTGCCACAGCGTCAGCTGCCGGTCGCGGGCGGTCTGACGCACGACATCCAGGGTGCGATCGCCGAGGCCGCGCGTCGGCGTATTGACGACCCGCTCATAGGCAGCGTCGTCGTTGCGGTTGGCGATAAGCCGCAAATAGGCCAGCGCATCCTTGATTTCCTGACGCTCGAAGAAGCGCATACCGCCATAAATCCGGTAAGGCAACCCCATTTGCAGCAGCGCCTCTTCCAGTACGCGCGACTGGGCGTTGCTGCGATACAAAATGGCGCAGTCCTTGAGCGCCCCGCCCTGCTCCTGGCTTACCTTGATGCGGTTTACCACAAAGCGCACCTCGTCCAGTTCGTTAAAGGCGCAGTAAAGGGTAATCGGTTCGCCTTCGGCGCCCTCAGTCCACAGATTTTTTCCCAGCCGGCCGCCGTTGTGGGCGATAAGGGCGTTAGCCGCCTGCAGGATATTGCTGGTGGAGCGGTAATTTTGCTCCAATCGAATGGTCTGCGCGCCGGGGAAATCGTCCAAGAAGCGCTGGATGTTTTCTACCTGCGCCCCGCGCCAGCCGTAGATCGATTGGTCATCGTCGCCGACGATCATCACATTGCCGTCATCGCCGGCCAGCATGCGGATCCAGGCGTACTGGATTTGATTGGTATCCTGGAATTCGTCCACCAGGATATTGGTAAAACGTTCGCGGTAGTGGCGCAGAATATGCGGCTTGTTAAGCCACAGCTCGTGGGCGCGCAGCAGCAGCTCGGCAAAATCCACCAGCCCGGCGCGGTCGCACGCTTCCTGATAGGCCTGATAGATGCGTTGCCAGGTCGCCTCGACCGGATTGCCGTAACTTTCCACATGCTGCGGACGCAGGCCCTCGTCTTTTTTGCCGCCGATATACCACATCGCCTGGCGCGGCGGCCACTGTTTCTCATCCAGATTCATGGCGCGGATAAGGCGTTTTAACAAGCGCAGCTGATCTTCGCTATCGAGGATCTGAAAATCCTGCGGCAGGTTGGCATCCTGATGATGAGCGCGCAACAGGCGATGGGCAAGCCCATGGAAGGTGCCGATCCACATGCCGCCCTGACTGGTTCCCACCAGATGTTCGATACGGTGGCGCATCTCCGCCGCCGCCTTATTGGTGAAAGTGACCGCCATTACCGAATAGGGCGAGCAATTTTCCACCGACAGGAGCCAGGCGATACGGTGCACCAGCACCCGCGTTTTGCCGCTGCCGGCGCCGGCCAGCACCAGCAAATTACCGCGCGGCGCCGCCACGGCTTCCCGTTGCTTGTCGTTCAAGCTGTTGAGCAAATCAGAAACGTCCATAGGTGGCCTTTAACATGCGATGAGGAACGCCGCCCGGCGGCGGCGAAACACTGGTCATTTATACAGAGTTAGCGTTGATTATAACAAGGCTGTCAGGGATGCCAACCGCGAAATTTCCAGATGTGGCAACAGACGCGCATCAGCGGCGGCGGCGAAATTACCGCCGCGATCGTTGATCCAGCAAGCCTGCATCCCGTAGCGGATGGCGCCGGTGACATCCGCTTCCAGATCGTCGCCCACGTGCAAAACAGTCTCGGGCGGCACATTCAGCCGCGTCACCGCCAGATGGTACATATCCCGCCAGGGCTTGGCGCGGCCGTCCGGGCCGGCGCGCAGAATGTGGCTGAAATAGCCCGCCAGCCCGCAGGCTTCAGGAGACGCGTTGCCGTTGGTGATCGCCACCAACGGCCAGCGGGCGCCGAGGGCCGCCAACGTCTCGTGCGTGTCTGCCGGGACATCAATCTGACTGCGCCAGCGCAAGACGACCTCCATGGCGGCATCGGCGCCGGCGCGGGCATCGTGCTCGCTAAGCCCCGCGTTACGCATCGCCAATTCGATCGAGCGCCAGCGCCAATGGCTCACATCGTGATAAATGTCCGGCTCGCGCTGACGCAGCTCACGGCGCAAACGCTGATAATCCTCCTGTCCCAGGTCGCGCAGCGCAGGATGGTAATGCTGTAGAAACCGCACCGACTCATATTCGGTACGGGCAATCACCGGCCGGTTATCGTACAGGGTATCATCGAGATCAAAGGTTAACGCGCGCAGCGGTCGCAAAGGACGATAGAAATGCATCAGGTTTTTTCCCGTTTGGCTCGTGGGTGCGCGGCATCATACACCGATGCCAAATGCTGAAAATCGAGGTGGGTGTAGATCTGGGTGGTACTGAGGTTGGCGTGGCCAAGCAGCTCCTGCACCGCGCGCAAGTTGCCGCTTGACTCCAGCATATGGGTGGCGAAGGAGTGGCGCAGCTTATGGGGATGGATATGGCTGTTCACCCCTTGCTTCACACCCCATTCGGCGAAACGTTTTTGTACGTTGCGCGCGGAAATGCGGCGTCCGCTGTTGGCGATAAACACCGCATCATCCTTGGGCGCGTAGCGGTCACGTAGCGCTAACCAGCGCGTCAGCCAGGTCACGGCGGTGGCGCCAATGGG
Organism: Pseudomyrmex concolor; assembly: GCA_014839585.1. Classification (NCBI taxonomy): domain Eukaryota; kingdom Metazoa; phylum Arthropoda; class Insecta; order Hymenoptera; family Formicidae; genus Pseudomyrmex; species Pseudomyrmex concolor. The sequence goes on along the minus strand of QVOB01026625.1, from coordinate 15,213 downwards.
CAATTTACGCTCTTTGTTGCCTTTACCCACCACCCGCACTTCGCCGCCGCCGAGATCCACATCCGCGCAATTCAGGCCGACCAGCTCCGCCAAACGCAGGCCCGCGCCGTACATCACTTCAAGCATCGCGCGGTCGCGCAGGGCCAGGGGATCGCGGGTGTCGATATCCAGCAGGTGGTCAACTTCATCGACATCCATGTTTTTTGGCAAATGCCGGCCGTGGCGCGGCGCGGAAACGCCGCGTGCCGGGTTTGCGCCCAGCGCGTCGGTGCTCACCAGCCAGTCGAGAAAGCTGCGTAGCGCGGAGAGCCGCAGCGCCAAACTGGCGGACTGTAGCCCCTGGCGCTTGCTGCGCGCGGCCAGCGCACGCACCTGGCTCACCTCAAGCTGGCGCCATTCCGTCAGCCCCATTTCATCGACCAGGGCGATCACGGTATACAGCTGCCGCTGATAGCTTTCCCGCGTTTTGGCGCTCAGTTGCCGCTCTACCCGCAGATAATGCAGGAAAGCGTCTACCTGCGGCTGCAGCGGAGAGCCTGTGCTGGTCATGCCCGGCTGACCCAACGTTCCAGCAGCCCCGGTAACAGCGTGGCCAACTGCTGTAATAACACCGTGCCCATCCCGTCCTGGAAATGCTGGCTGTCGCGGCTGGTAAACATCAGCACGCCGAGGGAGCCGTCATCCCCCAGCAGCGACATGGCGACGGAGCCGACCTGTCGCACCTGAGGCAGCAGCAGCAGCAGTTCCGGACCATTAAGCTTGCCGAGATAATGGTTGCCCTGGCCGAGGCGCTGGATCCGCAGCGGCTCGAACGCGCTGCGCGCCAGCGCCAAATGGGTGAATCCGGACGGCGCGCCCAACTGCCATTGGTCGCTGAACAGCCGCACATGCGCGCCCGCAAGTCCCAGGCCGCGCGCCCAGCGCTGCAGGCGATTAAGCAGCTCCTGCAAACTGCCTGCCGCCGCCAGATCGGACTGCAGTCGCAGTAACCGATAGAACAGCGGCTCGTTGGTGCTCGCGTGTTCCATGAGGCGGGTGATATCGTCTTCCAACTGCTGTATATGGGCACGCTGACGCCCCAGTTGCCATTCCAGCAGCGACACACAGCCGCGCACCGGATGCGGCACCACCATCTGCTCCACGATCCGGGCATTGCGGATAAAGAAATCCGGGTGCGTCAGCAGATATTGCACCACCTGTTCGTCATCCAGCGTTTGCGCGCTGTCCGCCTGTTCGCCGACTTGCTTCATAGATGAATAAATCCGTCATAGATATGGGTGGCCGGCCCGGTCATGTACAGCGGATGACCCGGTCCGCGCCAACTGATGGCGAGTCGGCCACCGGTGAGTTCCACCTGTACCTGTTCCGCCAGCTGACCCTGCGAGATCCCCACCGCGACCGCGGCACAGGCGCCGCTGCCGCAGGCTTGGGTTTCCCCCGCGCCGCGTTCGTAGACCCGCAGGCGGATATGCCCGCGGTTCAACACCTGCATAAAACCGATATTGGCCCGTTCCGGAAGACGCTCGTGGCTCTCCAATACCGGTCCAAGCGTCGCGACCGGGGCGTTGTCTACGCTGTCCACGGCGATCACGCAGTGCGGGTTGCCCATGGACACCACGCCGCACAGCACCGTCTGCTCCGCCGCACGCATAATATAGGTTTTTTCAACCCTGGCCGCGCGAAACGGCACCTGCTGCGGGTCGAAATTCGGCTCGCCCATGTTGACGCGTACCGAATCGTCTTCAGTGACGGTCAACACCATGCGTCCCGTTTGGGTACTGACATGGATATCGCGTTTGTTGGTCAGATTCTTCATGCGCACAAAACGGGCAAAACAGCGGGCGCCGTTGCCGCATTGCGCCACTTCGCTACCGTCGGCGTTAAAAATACGATAATGGAAATCCAGTTCCGGATCATAGGGCGGTTCCACCACCAGCAATTGATCAAACCCCACGCCGCAATGCCGGTCCGACAGGCGGCGGATCATTTCGGGTGAGAAATAAACATTTTGCGTCACGGCATCCACGACCATAAAGTCGTTACCCAGGCCGTGCATTTTGGAGAACTGCATATCCCACTCCGCTGAGTAGCCGATAGCGCAGCATAGCGCGTCTGCCGGCAGGAAGCGACTGCGTCGCGATTACGGCTGTTCGGTCCCGACGGCGGTGCTGCTGCCGTCATCCCCGGGCGAGGCGGTCTGCACCGGGGACTGGGTCGAGGACGGCGTGGTCGTCAGTTGATGCTTCTGTTCGCTTTTATCCGCTTTATCCGCCGGCGGAAAATAAAGGGGACCTTTCAGGCCACAGCCGTAAAGTCCCAGCAGCATCAACCCCAACGCCGCACGGCGCAATTCGCTTTTCATTTCACCCATTACCTATTGTTCATCCGTCTCAGCTTCCTATCATCGCAGTTGGCATCTGAAAAGCAACAGCAATTGTCGTTGGCAAGCGACGCGGCGGGCGGGAAATGGCGGGCGCGGGGAAAGCGTGCCCCGCCGGCGAATTAGCTGCTGCGCGCGTTTTGCGCCAGCGGCGGCGCGCCATTGTCAAACGGCGCGGCGCATAAATGGGACAGCACGCTGCTGCGGAACGGCACGACCTGGATGCGGCCGTCCAGATTCATAATCTGGTAGAACTGCGGCAAATTGAAATTAATGAAACTGGAGCCGTAGGTGAAGCGGTCGTGGGAAGAGGAGTAGAACCGGCTGACGTCGCGCACCAGTTCCTCTTTGCTACCTTCGCAATGATGATAGGCTTCCAGCCGATTGGTTTCATCGAGAATATAAATATTGAAACCGCTGTCGTCGGTGGTGTCCTCAAAAAAGAACTGGATAATGCCTTCGCTGGCGAATCCGTCCACCACCGGCGGCAGATGGACCTGTTCGGTCTCCATCTGGATGGACAGCCCGTGCAGCTTATTGTTGGATATCGCGCCGTAGAACTCCACCGCGTTTTCCAGCTTCTGCACCGAAACGCTAAGGCGCTCGAAAAACAGCCCCCAGGTCTGTCCCGCCACGCGCACCGCCTTGAACCGCGCCGGATCCTGGCGGGTACTGGAGAGGCGCAGCTCGATACATTCGGAAACCAATTGCTGCACCCGGGTGCGGATAAGCCCGCGCAAGTGCTGACTGTAACAGAACACCTCGACCGTATCCGGCGGCGCGGCGTCCTGATGCATTTTGCCGAGAATGGTTTTCAGCGCTTCCAGCACCGCCTGCTCGCCGCTGAAATGCAAAGTGCGCACTTCATTCCACGAGTTGCGGTAAAGCAAATCGATGCTGCCCACCAGACACTGCTGCTGCTGGCCGAAGCTGAACACATCCAGTTTGCGGAAGTCGAAATGCACCACCTGATTACGGAATACCACGGTGGGATCATGCTCAAGATTGACGATAATCGCCAGATGACGGATTTCGCACGGGCTGTAGAGCGCCTTGGGCGTCGGCGCCGGCACCCGCAGCGGGAAGTGGCCGGCCATATCGGCGATAAGCTCATTCAGCTTGGCGCTATCGCAGGTGTCGCTGCCCTTGATATGCACCTGGGTCGACCGGGTCAACAGCCCGTTAAACCAGGCCCAGGCCACCAGTTTATTGAGATAGCGGTTATATTCCAGCGGCTGATGGCTGATGATGGAATCCATCGACGGCGACTGATTGTATAAATACCAGCCGGTACGGTTGACGCGGCCCTGCGGCACATGGATGAACGTCAGATGCGGTTCCGACAGATCCGGCGAGATCTGCGGATTGAGCAGGGTCACTTTACCGGGCAGCGCCTCGAAGGCCGCATACAGCTTGCGGGTCAGCACGCCGATATCCTGCGGGCTGGCGCTGACGCTCAAGTTGTTGCGGCGGGCAAACCGGATCAGATTACGGTAACTCTGCATCATGGCGTCCAGCAGCTCATTGTGCGCTTCGCGCACCTGCGCTATCTTCCAGTTAGCGCGATCGTCCAGCATCTCCAGCCGCGCTTCATCCCAGCCCCAGCTCGTCACCAGCTGCGTCAGGATCTCCCACCGCCAGGGCGTGCCCGCCAGATCCTGCGACAGTTTTTCGCACACCTTCAGATAGAAGCAGCGACGCACTATATCCAGCCGCGTCATATCGTTTATCTGGGTCAGATAGTAGGTCACCCGCTCCAGCATCATGCAATAGGGGTCGAGGCCGAAGGAAACGATTTCGCCGTCGTGCAACCGCTGTTTGATTTTCATCGCCAGCAGTTCGGTGTGGGGATATTCCCAGGAGTAGGCTTCCAGCAGCAGCGTTTTCAGCACCGCCTTGTAAGGAGAATCGATGCTTTTATACAGCTGCCACAGGCTGGCGCCGAAGTATTCTTCCGCGGACAGGGTGCCGAGGCCCCCCAAATCCAGCCACTCGTTGGGCGTCAGCGCGCCGCGGGCGTACAGCGACAGGACATACTCATCGTAGTGCGCCTCTTCGTCGCCGGGCACCATATTCCACAGGATACGCTTACCGCCCATGCGCACGGCGGTGCGATAGAATTCATCCAGCAGCAGGATATGCTGGGTAGAGCCGCAGTCCTCGTCCCCGAGGCTGCCGCTTTCATTATGGCGAAAACGGTTTTCATCGATCAGGAAGAAATTGACGTCCACGCCCCGGCGGTTCGCCCACTGCTCAAGCAGATGACATTTACGCTGCAGTTGAGCGCGTTCCTCGTTGTCCAGCCAGGACTGATGACACACCCAAATGTCAAGATCGGAGTTGGCGTTCTGGCCGATGGAAGAAGTACTGCCCATGGAGTAAACGCCGGTGATCGGCTGCTCGCCGCTGTCCGGCGCCACCACCGGTGCGCCGGCCTGGCGGCCAATGTCGTCAAGCCAGGCGCGCTGGGTTTCATCGGGGGTATAAAAACAGATGCCGTGGGGCACGGTACCGTCCAGGTAACCCGGAAGCATCGGATGGTGGAAATGTAGTAAGGTTGGCAGCAGACTGTATAAGTGTTGAAAATCCGGCCCCATGGCCGCCAACGCGCGATCCACCCGAAGTTGGTTAATCGCGTCCAGTCTCTGTTTCAAGGTCTCGATGTAGAAGTACAAGACGTCTCGCCTGATTATCCCGATGTCAGAAGAACCCGTTTCTCCACCCGACCGGCGTAGTGAGTTGTAGAGTTATTGGCCGGTAAATGCTGGAAACGTGATCAATCTAACACCTTGCTGATTGACCGTAAAGAAAGTTAAGCTACCCAGTGAGTATAGCACTTTCCCCAACGGCAACTTGTTATTCCTTTTTTCCCCTTTACCGCCTCGTTTCACCGCCGCCGAAAACTGACAATTCTTCACTATCGGTGTTAGGATGGTGAGTGAATGATAAAATCGGTAATGACTATGCAAGACAACCTTCTCAGAATCGCCACCCGGCAAAGTCCCTTAGCGCTTTGGCAGGCGGGGTACGTGCGCGATGAATTGCTGCGCCATCACCCGCATCTGCAGGTAGAGCTGGTGCCACTGGTGACCCGCGGCGACATCATCCTTGACACGCCGCTGGCAAAAGTCGGCGGAAAAGGATTATTTATCAAGGAATTGGAACGGACGCTTCTGGAGCATCGCGCCGATATCGCCGTCCATTCTATGAAGGATGTCACGGTGTCATTCCCCGCCGGCCTGGGGCTTTGCGTGCTATGCGAGCGCGACGACCCGCGTGATGCCTTCGTCAGTCCGCGTTACGCCAATCTTGACGCTCTGCCGCCGGGCGCGATTGTGGGCACCTCAAGCCTGCGCCGGCAATGCCAGTTGCGCGAGCGGCGTCCCGATGTGATCGTGCACGATTTGCGCGGCAATGTCGGCACCCGGCTGGCGAAACTCGATCGGGGTGACTTTGATGCGGTCATTCTGGCGGTGGCCGGCCTGAAACGGTTGGGTCTGGAGGGTCGCATCCGCCACGCTATCGATCCGGCGGACTCGCTGCCGGCGGTGGGCCAAGGGGCGGTCGGCGTTGAATGCCGGCTGGACGATGCCCGCACGCTGGCGCTGCTGGCGCCGCTGCATCACCGGGAAACCGCCCTGCGCGTCGGCGCCGAACGCGCCATGAACGCTCGGCTGCAGGGCGGATGCCAGGTGCCTATCGGCAGTTATGCCGTGCTTGACGGCGAGGAGATATGGCTGCGCGCGCTGGTGGGATCGCCTGACGGCACCACCGTCATCCGCAGCGAAGAACGCGCGCCGCTGGCGCAGGCGGAACAGCTTGGCCTGCGTCTGGCGGATGATTTGCTGGACCGCGGCGCCCGCACCATCCTGGCCGGCGTTTATCAGGATAATCCCCCGCAATGAGCATCCTCGTCACCCGCCCGTCGCCCGCGGGCGAACAGCTGGTGAACAGGCTGCGCGCGCGCGGCAAATCCGCCTGGCATCTGCCGCTTATCGAATTTACGCCGGGCAACGATCTGCCGCAACTCGCCCAGCGCCTCGCCGATTTAAGTGCGGGGGATTTGCTGTTTATCGTCTCCCAACATGCGATTAACTACGCCCATCCCTGGCTGACGCAACAAGGCGTCACCTGGCCGGCCGGGCTACACTATTTCGCCGTAGGCCGCACTACCGGCCTGCGGCTGCACGGTCTCTGCGGGCTGCCGGTCAGCTATCCCGATGAGGGGGAAACTAGCGAGGATTTGCTGCGCCTGCCGGCGCTTGCGCGCATCGAGGGCAAGCGCGCGCTAATTTTACGCGGTAACGGCGGGCGGGAAGTGCTGGAGCAAACGTTGCGCCAGCGCGGCGTGCACACCACCTATTGCGAATGCTACCGCCGCAGCCCGATCCACTACGACGGCGAAGAGCAGGGCCGGCGGATGCGGACGCTGGGCATCGACACGCTGGTAATTACCAGCGGCGAAATGTTACAACAATTCTATACTTTAATGCCTGAATACTATCGCCACGCCTGGCTGACGCACTGCCGGCTGATAGTCATCAGCGAACGTTTAGCCATGCTTGCCCGCCAATTGGGCTGGACGGATATCGTCATAGCGAACGCGGCAGACAACGATGCTTTGATGCGCGTATTGCTCTAAATTTAATCATGGGACAGGCCAACATGACGGAACACACTACTCCAACGATCCCGCAGGATGACGCGACCAGGAAGACTGATAGCCCGCATGCTTCGACCCCGCTCTCCGGCGATGCCGGGCCTCGGCCCGCCGCCTCCACACGCGCCGCGGGGGGGAAAACCCCGCCAGTCGGTAATGGCAAACCGGGCAAGACGGCCGGTGGACGCCGGCCGCTCGCGCTGATAGTGGCGGTGCTGGCCCTGATCATTGCGTTGTTATTGGCGCTGGGCGTTTATATCGCCGCGCGCCAGCAGGCACATCAGCAGGAGGCCGCCCGTGCGCAGTTGCAAGAGGGACTTGATGCACTCAGTCAGGCCCAGCAGACGCAACGCCAGCAATACCAGGACGCGCTGGCCGCCCAAGGGCGGGCGCTCGACGCGGCACGGGCGCAGCAGGACGCGCAGGGGCGCGAGCTGGAAGATTTGCAAAATAAATTGGCGGCGATTACCGGGACCAACGCCAATACCTGGCTGCTGTCGCAGGCGGATTTTCTGGTAAAAATGGCCGGGCGTAAATTGTGGAGCGACCGGGATGTCGTTACCGCCGGCGCACTGCTGAAAAGCGCTGACGCCAGTCTGGTGCAAATGAACGATCCCAGCCTGACCGAAGCGCGACGCGCGATCACCGAAGATATCGGTACGTTGGCCGGCGTCAGCCAGATAGACTTCGACGGCATTATTCTCAAGCTCAATCAGTTAGCCAATCAGGTAGATAACCTGCGTCTGGCGGATAACGACAGCGATGAATCGCCCATGGATAGCGACAACGGTGAATTGTCGGGGTCAATTCAGGAGTGGCGGCAGAATCTTAGCATAAGCTGGCACAACTTCATGAACGATTTCATTACCGTGCGCCGCCGCGACACCGGCGCCGAGCCGCTGCTGGCACCGAATCAAGATGTCTACCTGCAGGAAAATATCCGCGCCCGGCTACTGGTCGCAGCCCAGGCGGTGCCGCGCCATCAAAATGAAATCTACCAGCAGTCGCTGGATTCGGTCTCCACCTGGGTGCGCGCTTATTTCGACACCGACGACGCCAATACCCGCGCCTTCCTGAGCCAGCTCGACGCGTTGAGTCAGGAGGATATCACCATGAACCTGCCGGACAGCCTGCAAAGCCAGCCGCTGCTGGATAAGCTGATGCAGACCCGGGTGCGCAACCTGCTGGCCCAGCCGGCGGCCCCCGCCGCACAGGGAGAATAAGCGATGCTCAAGGTCTTGTTGCTGTTCATCCTGCTGTTCGCGGGCGTTGTGCTCGGTCCGCTGGTCGCCGGTCATCAGGGTTATGTGCTGATTCAGACCGACAACTACAATATTGAGACCAGCGTTACCGGTCTGGTGATTATTCTCATTCTGGCGTTTATCGTCCTCTTTATCATCGAATGGGCCATCCGCCGACTGTTTCGGACCGGGGCGCGTACCCGCCGCTGGTTCCACGGCCGCAAAAATCATCGCGCCCGCAAGCATACCCGGGCGGCACTGATGAAGCTGGCCGAAGGGGATTATCGTCAGGTGGAAAAACTGTTGGCGCGCAATGCCGATCACGCCGACCAGCCGGTGGTCAACTACCTCCTGGCGGCGGAGGCCGCGCAGCAGCGTGGGGACGATTTGCGGACCAATCAATACCTGGCTCGCGCGGCGGAAGTGGCGGACAACGATCAGCTACCGGTGGATATTACCCGTGTACGTATTCAGCTGGCACGTCATGAGGATCATGCTGCGCGCCACGGCGTCGACCGGTTGCTGGAGACCGCGCCGCGCCATCCGGAGGTGTTGCATCTGGCGGAACAGGCGTTTATCCGTACCCGTGCCTGGCAGTCGCTGCTGGATATTCTGCCGGCGATGCGTAAGGTGCAGGTGTATGACGAAGAGACGTTGAACCGCCTGCAGTATCAGGCTTTCAACGGGCTGATGGACCAGATTATGGAAAATCAGGGCAGCGATGGATTAAACCGCTGGTGGCGCGAGCAGAGCCGGAAGGTGCGCAACGACGTCCCTCTGCAAGTGGCGCTGGCCGAACATCTTATCGAATGCAACGATCACGACACCGCACAGAGCCTTATCGTCAAAGCGCTTAAGCATCACGCCGACGATAGATTGCTCCTGCTGCTGCCGCGGCTGAAAAGCGGCGATCCGGAGCATGTTGAAAAAGCACTGCGGCAGCAAATCCTCCAACAGGGGGATACGCCGCTGTTAAACAGTACGCTGGGGCAGCTGTTAATGAAACGCGGCGAATGGCAGGCCGCCGCCGATGCCTTCCGCGCCGCGCTTAAGCAGCGTCCTGATGCCCATGACTACGCTTGGCTTGCGGACGTGCTTGACCGGCTGCATAAGCCGGAAGAATCGGCGCAGATGCGGCGCGAGGGGTTGATGCTGACGCTGGCCGCGCCGCAAAGCAAATCGTCAGGCACGCCGGCGGCGGATCCAGACGCCTGCGGGCGCCGCCGCAGCAAGCCCGCTGAAAACGCCCCCCGCCGATCCCCGCCCCTGACGCCGGATTGGAAAAGTGAAATGCTGCGCCGTCGGAAGCGGCAGCATGGCAGCGTGCCGGCGTAAAATGCCGTGCCGCCCTGACGCCGGCGGAGAATGGCATGGCCGCCATAAAAACGACTAATACGCCACCGGGGACGGCCGCATGCCGACACAAGGCGGGGCGTCAGTCCTGTACCGTCAGTTGCCGCTGCTCGCCGAGCCCCTCTACCCCCAGCCGCAGCCGTTGGCCGGCCCGCAAGAACACCGGCTGCGGTTTTTGCCCCATCCCTACCCCCGGCGGCGTACCGGTAGCAATGATATCGCCCGGCAACAGACGCATAAACCGGCTCAGATAGCTGATAATCTCTCGGACGGAGAAAATCATCGTCGCCGTGGAGCCTCCCTGGTAACGCTTACCATCCACCTCCAGCCAGAGCTGCAGCGCCTGTGGATCGGCGATCTCGTCGGCAGTGACCAGCCAGGGGCCGATAGGACCAAAACTGTCATACCCTTTGCCTTTATTCCAGGTCCCTCCCCGCTCCAGTTGCCAATTCCGCTCGGAAACATCGTTCACTACGCAATAGCCCGCCACGTGCTGCAGAGCATCTTGCTCGCGGATGTTGCAGCCGCCTTCACCCACCACCACACCAAGCTCCACCTCCCAATCGGTTTTCAGTGAGTCGCGTGGAATATTCAGGGCATCGTATGGGCCACTGATAGCGCTGATCCATTTATTGAACACGATAGGCTCGGTGGGGATCGTCGCGCCGGTTTCGGCCGCATGGTCGGCATAATTTGACCCGATGCAGATGAACTTGCCTACCCGACCGACGCAGGGGCCAATACGCGGATCGCCCGCTACTTTCGGCAGCGTGGCGGGATCCAGGGCGCGCAGGCGGGCTAGTCCCGTCGGCAAGAGCGCCTCGCCGGCAATATCGTCTATCACCCCGGCGAGGGATCGGAGTTGACCAGTCCCGTCCAGCAGGCCCGGACGCTCTTCGCCCGGCGGACCGTAACGTAATAGCTTCATACATCGCCTCCTAACTGGCGAGTAAAATAAAAGCGCTACAGGCCCCCGTCAGACGTGGGCCTATCCTTTAGCGCAGCTTGACGAAAATTGCCCGGCGATGAAAAATGACCGAGCAGTGCATTTTTGCTTTCTACCAACTTGTATTTATAGCAAAACGCCTAACGGCGTAGGGAATTTGCTTACTGGCCGGGGGCCGGAACAGGACGTTCCAGGTGCCACCGGCTTTTTTTTATCTGCCACCCAGATGCAAGCGGGGTATCCTTCCCAGGCGACCAGCGGTGTATTTGCTCTAGCATAAGCTTACTATGCCAGCCAGCGCACAGCAGACAGCAGGTCACTTCCCGCACGGGCGTCAGTGTCTATGGCCCCTAGCAGACGGCATGTTTCTTCCCGCACAAGCGTGAGTGTCTGGCGTCACACAGCAGGCGGCGTTTTTTTCCCCGAACGGGCGTGAGTACCCATCACCGCACAGCAGGCGGTATAGTGTTTCCGGCACGATCGTACGAGCCCTGGCGCCGGCGCGCCCCAGTCGCTATTGCGCCGACGTGGGGTCTGTGGCCGTCGTGCCAGCAACGTCCGGTTTTAGCGCCCACCAAAACGTCCAGCGGTCGTTTTCCACAATCGGCTGTCCCGCCGGCAAGCGCGCAAGGATACTAAGCAATCAACTGCGCCAGCGCCTCATCGCTTAATTCATGCAGGATCGAGCGCCCGGTACGGCCGCGCAAATCGGCTGCCAACGCGGCGGTAGCGGCCGCGTCGCCCTGCACAAACGAGACATTGGTCAATCCCTGCACGGTTTCCTGCGCATCCCGCAACATCTGCGCCGAAAAATCGACGCCGGTGACCTGCCGGGCGCCCAATCCAGCCCAGACAGCGCTGTAAATGCCGCCGCCGCAGCCGATATCGGCAATCGCTTTACCGGCGGGATCCACCCGCTGTTGAATAAAATCGCCCCAGCCGGCATGGGCTACGCGCCGCGAAAGGCGGTGGCATGGGTTACCCTATCCGGGCTGCGTAGAGAACCTGAACAGGCGACGGCTGCCCCGCGCCGCTTCAAGGGCATTGCGCTGCACGGCGGGGGAAGCGCGCGCCGGCGTGATAGGTCAAATATCGTCCATGACGCTGGCATGCATGAAGCTATTCAACGCCTCACGATAGCAATCCTGCTTCTGCGGATCATGTTCGGTTTCCAGACGCTCCAGCAACATCGCCAGAATCAATTTATGGCTGACGGGACGGCCGGTCAATTGTATTTCTTCAATAATCGTCGCCAGCAACCCCTCCGCCCCAACCGCCCCGGCGGTCGGAAGGATCGGCTGTTCCGTTTCAACGTTTACGCTGCTCATGAAGTCTCTCTCAAATAACCTGGCGCCGGCGGCGCCGCAGTAGGAAAAGGCATGGTTTACGATAGTTACCGGGAAAGCGTGCACTGCCGTCAAGGGCAACATCCCCGGCGTCAGCGAATTAACTGTAGACGGGGTTAACGGCTTTTCAACGCTGGTGGTAAAAAATACTTTTCTTGCCGGGAAAGGACTTGCAGCCGGGGGATTGCTGCCGGGCAATTCATGATGCCAGAAGCGGGGTACCGGCGGGTTCGACGGGAATAATCACGGGGAATGGCGTGATTTGAGCCGCTCGCGCGCCACCTGCAAAAACGGGGCAAAAGCCCCGTGTAAGTGAATGCTGGTGCCCGCGCAACGCCGCGCGAATGTCTCTCACGGTCCGCCGCCCGCGCCCATAGGTCAACCCAGGCCGGTTGCGACCGCTGCCGCGTGACGCCGCAGCCGCCTCAATAATGGCCGGCCTTGCCGATTGAGCCGAACAACGTCATTTTGTTACGGATCACCTCGCGGGCCGCCAGAATAGGCTCGGGATAAATCACGTTCGGATCCCACCAGCTTTCCCGGCTTAGGATCTCGCGCGCTTTATCAAAGTAGGCAAACTTCATATCGCTGGAAATATTGATTTTCCCCACGCCCAGGGTGACGGCCTCGGCTATCTCGGCATCCGGATTGGACGACCCGCCGTGCAGTACCAGCGGAATCGACACGCGCTGCGAGATATCGCGCAGAATGTGCATTTGTAGCGCCGGCTTGACGTCTTTGGGATAAATACCGTGCGCGGCCCCGATAGCCACCGCCAACGTGTCCACGCCGCCGGTACGGGTGACGAAATCCTGCGCCTGCGCCGGATCGGTATAGGTGATTTTCGACACCCCGCCCTCCACCGAATTCCCGGTCTGACCGATCGTACCCAACTCCCCCTCCACCGACACCCCGACAGCGTGCGCCAGCCGCACCACTTCGCGGGTTAGCGCCACATTCTCCTCATAGGGCAGCAGCGAGCCGTCGATCATAACCGACGTAAATCCGCACTGAATGGCGCGCTGCACATGCTCTATGGACGCGCTGTGATCCAATGCAGGACAAAAGGCATCGGGCTTTTCAACGTCCTTTCGCGCACATAGGCGAAAAAGGCATCGGTGACAAAATCATGTTCACTGGGATGAATGGAAATGATAGCCGGTGAACGGGCGGCTTCCGCCTCTTCCACTACCGCACGGATAAAGCAGCTGTCGGCCACATTGAACGCGCCGATAGCGAAACGGTGCTCGCGGGTGGGTTGCAGGATGTCGTTCATAGAAATCAGCATGATATCTTCCTTCTGGGTTAAATTGCGGATAAAGGTTGCCCGCATCAGCACCGTGGCGCCGATGAACTGTGCGTTATGGGTGTTGCCGGCCGAAATCAGGCTTTATGGGCCGATCCGGACCAGCCGAGATACCCGGCCACGACTTCCTGGCAGGCGGATTCCATCAGTTGCAGCAAATCCGCCAGTTCAACCACGGGATGCTGGCGCAGCCCCTCCTGCAGAGCGGTTTTGCCCGCCTGGGCCACGGCGACGCCGACGTTGATCTTCGCCACGCCGTACTGGCTGACCCGGCGGATATCCTCCGGTCGAGTGCCGCTGCCGCCGTGCAGCGCGAGCGGCACGCTGGACGCTCGGTGGATGGCCTCCAGCCGCTCAAAATTCACCTCCGGCGTCACGCCCGCCGGATAAAGGCCGTGCGCGGTACCCACCGATACCGCCAGCAAATCGACGCCGGTCTGACGCAGGAAAGGCTCGACGTCCGCCACCGCAGTCATCATCTGCCACGCATCCGCGACCTGATAAACCGGCGCATCGGCGATATGCCCCAACTCGCCCTCGACGCAGACGCCGTCGGTCGCCGCCAGTTGCACCACCTGACGTGTCTGGCGAATATTTTCCGCCAGCGGCTGGCTGGAGGCGTCAATCATCAAACCGCTAAAACCGGCGCGAAACGCCTGCCCGATGAGCGTGCTATCGCTGCCGTGATCCAGACTGAGCGTCACGGGCACCTCAGCATCCTCGGCCAGCGCACGCACCAGCGGCACCTCCACCCGCGGCGGCAGATGGCCGCAATGGCCCTGGTAGAGGTTGAGGATCACCGGCGCCCGTTGCTGCTCAGCGGCGCGAATGGTGGCGCGCGCGGTTTCCAGATTGAAACAGTTAATGGCTAACAGCGCGTACTGACGCCGGCTGGCATCGGCCAGCAGACTCTTCATGGCGGCAAACATGGCGACTCCTGTTATTCCAAAGTGAATTTGATGTCTTCGTCCCGCACGGACTTATCTTCCACATCATCGAACTCCTCATCCGCCTCGGTGACCCGTTTTTTCAACAGTGACAGCATGACGCCGCAAACCACGGTACCGATGCCGAGCGCCAGGCAGAACATCGCCGGCCGGGTAAACAGCGGCACCACAAACATCCCGCCGTGCGGCACCGGCGCCTCGACTCCCCAGACCATAATCAGGCCGCCTGCGATAGCCGATGCCACAACGCACGACGCCACGACCCGCAGCAGATCCCGCGCCGCAATGGGGATAACCCCTTCGGTTATCATGCAGATCCCCATGGGGAAAGCGGCTTTGAGCGCTTCTTTTTCCGCCCGGGTGTATTTGTACCGGGTGAGCAAAAACGACAGGGTGATGCCAAACGGTGGAATGATGGAGCCGACGAATTTCACTGCCTCCGGGCCATAGATGCCGTCCACCAGCAGACCGTCGGCGAACAGCGACATGGTTTTATTCACCGGCCCGCCAAAATCAAAGGTGGCCATGGCGCCCAGAATTGCCCCCATCCGGAAGCGCGAACCGCCCTGCATCGACTCCAATAGATGGATCAGCGCCTTTTGCAGCCAGACGATAGGCTGGCCGATAAAGGTCATCATCAACAGTCCGGCAATGATGGTGCTCAGCACCGGCAGGATCATCACCGGCATCAGCCCCTGCATCGACGCCGGCAGCTTGATAACCCGACGCAGCAGAAGCACGGTGTAACCCACCAGAAAACCGCCGAGAATGCCGCCGATAAACCCGGTCTGGATCTGCCCGCAAATAAAACCGATGATAAGCCCCTGCGCGAAACCGGGACGATCGGCGATGGAGTAGGCGATGGCGGCGCTTATCAGTGGCACGATAAGCCCCATTCCCCAACCGCCTATCTGATTAAGCATCCAGGGCACGCTGCCGGTCTTTTGACCAACGTCAGGCCCGCCGATGACCTGTCCCAGCGCGATGCAAATCCCCGCTGCAACAATCAGCGGGATCATCCAGGATATCCCGGT